>OZ026548.1:2028896-2088896 GCA_964020155.1 Chondrilla cf. caribensis
CATGGGTTAAAACCGACCGTCTAACTGTCCATGTGGAGAGAACCTTCCATTTCCAGTTTTTCCTTCACGGCAGATGGCCATTTTAATTATTGTCCCAGTGACTTCCGATTATCGGGCAACTTGATTGGCTGTCGTCCAACGATCAAATTTAAACTTACCGTCATTATAGCATAGTGAAGATGCGCACGACTCGCCGTAGCAAGTGAGCCCACCAAAGGCGGGCTCACTTGATAGTACAGTATATAGTTGTTTTCACTGATCCCATGTGATGTTGTATATAATATGTATATTAGATGTACTGTACTGTATTTTGATTGCATGATATGGTCATGGATAAATGATGATGTAGTTATTTTAATTGTATATTTTTGTAGGTTCAAGCAGTGAGATTTCATTTGTTATCCATAACCGATAGCTTTGGATGTTTGTTTATTTTGGTTGCAACCTATTGAGCAGTATAACATACTATAATATATTGTATACTTTTAGTAACAACATGTTGCTATAATATTATATGTGTACGGATATGAGAAAAGGGGTACTTCTTCATTTTTCGTGCTTTTGCGTTTTTTGGTATCAGTCGATAGCGCTATCCCTGAGCATTGCGATGACGCAAACCATTTTTCCGTACGTTGCTTCCTCATCGAGTTATGCGGAAAATTAGCAGCCATTCTGGTATATCGCGAAAGTGAGAACGAGCGTAGTTGGGGTTTGACCACAACCTCCGTATACTCGCAAGCCATGACATCATAACTAATTTGCATAATTAAAAAATGGCGTCCGAAATCGTCGCGAATTTTATGAGTGTTTTTAATTGGATTTATTAAGGATTACATGTACGATTTTTGCTTGAAAGGCTCCTATTTACTCTAAAGTGAGGACTGGTAGCCATTTACCTACGTATGTGAATGTCTTTATACATTCCGCGCTGGTTGTGCGGCAATTGTATAACTTCGCGAACTAAAAATGGCGTACTTCCGGGAGATAGAAAATCGAGTATATCTCAAAAATCACAAGACGTATCATTACGGCGCTTTCAGGCACAATTCTACTAATGGTATAGACCATGATTCCGGAATAAAATAAAAATCGTTTACAAAAACGCAAAACCATATTTTGACCTCTACTCACACTTGTGTAAACAACAAGAAGTACCCCTTTTCTCATATCCACTCACATATTATTATTGTTGTTGTTGTTGTTGTTGTTGTTGTTGTTAGAAAATTTTGAATAGTGCATGTCGCACAATCATTCTAAATCATGTATACATGATATGAGATATAGGAAAGTGTAGGTACATATACCGTATAGTGGGAAATTTTTGTGGGACAAAATTTTTGCGGATTTCGTGGCTGGCCTAATATCTGCGAAAAAATTCCATGAATTAGGCATTCTTAAGCTTGTTGTTCTATACATATTATGTGACTGTGGCCAGCATCTGCGAAAATTTTATCCACAAATTTCCATTTTTGGAGCCATCCTTCAAAATTTTGCCCCGCAAAAATATCCCACTATATGGTAGGACAGTGTAGGTATGGGGCAGTGTATGTATATATAGGACAGTGTATATACATAGGTATAGGACGGTGTAGGTATAGGACAGTGTAGGTATAGGACGGTGTAGGTATAGGACAGTGTAGGTATAGGACAGTGTAGGTATAGGACGGTGTAGGTATAGGACGGTGTAGGTATAGGACGGTGTAGGTATGGGACAGTGTAGGTATAGGGCTAGTGTAGGTATACTGTATACAGTACGTATATAGTTGTTTTCACTGATTCTGTGTGATGTTGTATATATGTAATAATATTGTGTATTTCAATATTATATAGATATACCGTACTAGCTGTATTTGATTGCATGATATGGCCATGGACAAAAGATGTAGTTATTTTAAGTGTATAATATTATTTTGTAGGTTCAAGCAGTGAGATTCCATTTGTTATCCATAACCAATAGCATTGGATGTGTGTTTATTTTAGTTACAACTTATTGAGCACCACAACATGCTATACACCTAGTATAGGTAGTGGATTATTATCTACTGATTTTTACCGATGCTATACACCTGTTTACTTGTAGTACAGTATATATTAATATGTTGTTATTATTTTTATTGTTACAGAATTTTGAATGGTGCATGTGGCACAATCATTCTGAAATATGAATCAATGACATGTATATATATAAAAGTGTCATGTACAACTATAATATTATATTAGGCATACAAGGATTATTATGCGTCTGCACTAGCACTATATATATATATATATATATACTAGCTCTCCACTCACCAGCTGTGTGGTGGGGAGTATTCTCCTACTGCTTATATAATATTATATGGACTCTAATCTGCATACTTATCATGTCATCATAATGTGCATACATGCATAATGACACTTCACGTGCACTGTTTAAAATTTCTTTTTTATATTTCCCACAAAGTGGGTGAGATATATATATACAAAAATATCACAAAAATGCTGCATTACATTAGCATCATTACTTGTTAAATTTGTAATGTTACTATTCCGTTACGAATGAATTTCTTTAAATTTTTAATGAGTTGTGTACTGTTACCATGGTGAGTGCTACAATGCACACAGTACTATAGGACTATCTACATTATACATCTTATTATTGTTTATTATAGTAATTCCCCATTTTTCTAGGAGAGGTTGTGGATTATAATATAGCATCCGTTACCATAGAAACAGTACTATTATACAGCAATTTACACCAAAATACACTCGCCCTCGGGTGCTTCGCACCCTCGGGACTCGGTATTATATATGTCATAATGCCCTCGTGCCCATGTCTTAACCACTAAATAATACATAGGGTTATGCGGGAAGAATGACCTGGGTGGACCTGGGCTTGCATTTATATAGGTATAAGAAATATGATAGTTATAGTCCGTGCAGCTGAATCAGATTGGCACTGTTTATATATTATGCATATTCATACATATAATTGGCTACCATTTTGATTCTATATGTACTACATATATATTATATATACACTCATACTGCATTACTTTATCAAATACGTGAAAATATAACTGTGAAATTTGAAGTCTAGCGCTGCTATGTGCTCCATGCACATTTGCAAATCTGAAAACGTGAAATGGTTGGTTTTAGGCAAAAATGTGAAATATTCTTCTACAAAAATTTCCAGCTATACAGTATAATATACGTGATAGTATATGATATAATATTATGCATACATTTTTACTGAATTATGTATATGTAGCCATAGTCTGCAATTAAAAATCATAATGACATATTCAACCACATGCAATATGGTCACCATGAAGAAAAAAAAATAATATTAAATATAATTAGCAGTACATCATTAGAAATCACCTTGACGCAATACTAGCTGCCACCATTCAAGGTGCTTATTTCAACTAATGTTGCCAAGGCAATGATGAAACTGCTCTTAGCACACCCGGATGGACCTTACAGTAGGTAACTGTGCATATAAGGGGATCTCCCTCTAAGTGTACCACTTGGGGTTATGTTCAAGCTTCTCAACATTGCTGGCAGTGTCTTCAGTAATACCTTTGTCCAGAATAATAGCCTAGTCTAGAGGACGGTTCTCCTTGGGATACCCAAAATGTCTCCATTCTGCACCTGCATTATCTAATTTTGTTGTCTAGGCCAATAGGATAGTCTTAATTGCTCCTTATACCTATTCCATGCCCAGTGAAGTGTCAAAGTAAATTTATTTGTTTCTCCAAATGGTGGTTACTGTATAACAGTCTCACTTAATATATTGTCAAATTAAGGTGTACCTGAATTAGAGCTTGGCAATATATTTCTGTATCAAGGTGTACCTGAGGTAAAGCCACCATTTGTTTTTCTTTACTTCATTTTTCTCTGAACAGAGAGCCTCTATATCAAAAGAAATAGACTCTCAGACTGGGGATGAACTCAACCTATAATGTCTGTGATCCATTGGCACAGCCACAAGTAATTAGTTAACTCTTGCCCTTGCTGGGCACCTCCATACAGAGATGTCATACATCGTCGACAGCTAGGACAAATTGAAGCCAATTATAATCATTACCTGAGAAGAGCCCTGTTCAGACTACAACTGGTCCAAAAACTAGATCCGAAATAAGAACCAAAATGCATGCATGTCGTTGCCAATTTCCTTTGCAAATAATGAGTGATTTTGACCAGCTTCAATTCAGCATAGATACCGCCGAGTGCTGGGACTTTTAACCTTCATATTAGGCTAAGCTGAGAAGAGTCCGAGTAAACTTCGAGATGAACTCACTGAATTTCTCGACTGTTTACACAGCATGCAGTCTATTGTGCTGCAAATTAGGAAGTATCAATTTGTAGCTATAATATGATCAACGTAGAAAAGTGGCTTCGTACTACATGCATGTTGCAAACAGCGTTATAATCTTGATCATGCCCCAATGCGTGTAATTTAAGTATATGGATAATATCGATATCGTTCCTTACATAAACAAGTTTAAGGAAGCGTATAATGCGTAGCCTGCGTGCATGGCCGTCCATTTATAATAATTTTACGCAATCATAGACCACTTCACAATGGAAACTCAGTTTCCTCGCGATCGCCAGATAGCCCGCGAATAGTTGTCAAGCACTTAAGAACATAGCAACGTATTCCTTTACATAGAAAACGGTGAAGTTTGAAGTAAAGCTACGATTTCACAGTTCCTGCAGTTTTGTGCAGTTATTCCAACACGGCAATAATACGTTCCAAGCTTAACCTTCGTCGTACGATTGGTGTATAACTATTTGGTTCTATTATTTTGAACGCCATAAATGACGAGTTTTTTCGTACACCAGTTAAAACTTAGGTAGAATCTACGAAAGGTCCGGTGAAATAGGTCCTACCATCTGCTACTGCGCATGCGCAAAACTAAGTTTTCAAAACTTCCTGATCGGAAACAACCGTGGATGTAGGGTGGGGTGCATTCTATTTTCCGGTCACAACGCCCCTTGCGGTTAAAGAAGTTGCTTTTTATCGATCGCAAATTTTGTTCAGTTTAATTCGAATTTGGCAGCTATAGTGGTGTTAGCCGTTACTACTACGTCGACAGTGTATGGTACGTACTCATTTTAAACCATACGTAGCTAGCTACGTGTACATTCTTCGGTTTACATCCTAGAAACCGAGTTATAGTTCCATGGCTACTAGCTAGTTATTACAGAGTAGCTATCTGAAAAGAATAGGTTACGATTTTATGTTTGCTACAATTGCATTAAGATTATAATTAGCCGTACCAATGTATGCCAAATAACTATGAGAGGATCTGTATCCCAATGTAGTTAGCTCAGAGAGTAAATGACAAAATACGTTGCTAAGAACATATAAATTGACCCATATATATATGTAATGACCGACAGACAATAGTTACACCTATTGTTCCTTATATTACTAGCTGATAGCCTACCAAGTGTAGGGTATTTTCTCCTACATGTGCATTGCCATATACGTATATATATATATATATATATATATATATATATATATATATATATATATATGATATTGTGCTGGTATGCGTATATAGTCAGTATGCATGCTTTGAATATTATAGGCTATTTTCTGTGTCATAATATTACTATCATTATGGTAGTTAAATGCAATACCAGTCTTAATGATAAATCTTGTATGATACCTGGGTCACTTCAATATGATGATAGACGATGTATCAACAATTTATGTCCACCGACCACAATAATGCACGGGTCATCGAATTTCGGCATTTGATTTATGATGAGGTCTACGAATATCTTTGCTTTGATTGAGTACTTGAGATTCTCAGTTTTGAAGAAATCTGCTGCTCTTTCAACTAGTTTGGTCCAATTTTATGTTTTTGACAATGGTGTTCCTTCAAGGAAGCCTTAAGTTAGGCTACAATAGCAGTAGGTAGCAAAAATCTGAAAGATTTCACGATTTCCATCACAGCTACCTATACCACACCATACATTCATGCAAACTAATTTCACTGGTGACCCTGGTGACCCCATTATTGTGGGCAGTGCACATAAATTTGTATACTATTGAATTTGTATTGGTTGATGAATTCATAATAAGATTAATAACTTTCTTTCTTTCAGATTACGGACCGACGTACATCTGTGGAATCTGTAGCTGGATTCAATTCTGCATTTTATTGAAATATGCAGCATGCTGAACTGAGAAGATTAGGTTACCATCCAATGCCTAAAACCCTTGAAATTGGGAGGAAAATAGGTCGAGGAGCATATGTTGATGTTTTCCAAGGCACTCTCGATGGCAAACCTGTAGCAGTTAAAAAGATAAAAACAAAAGAAAAAATAATTGGTTTTTCTCGGCAATTCGCCTTGATGAAGTCCTTGAATCATCCTAATATTGTCAACTACATTGGAGCATACTACAATGAAGAGACCAGAGAGCCCATGTTGGTAATCGAACTAATGAAAAGAAATCTCAAGGAGTTCTTAGAAATTAGAGATCCGTTGAGCGTCAAGGACCAGTGTACATACTGTCAAGAAATAGTAAAACCTCTTGTGTACCTCCATCAGCGAGACCCTCCAATTGTCCACTCCTGTGTTACTGGCTGGAACATCTTGCTATCAGAAGATGATAAAGTAAAATTGGGTGGATGCGGTAGAGCTGAAAAGAATTCCTTTTGTGGATATTTTGATATGAGAGTCAATGCTTCCCTTGATTACACACCGCCAGAAGTACACATTGATAACACTCACTATGATGAAAAGAATGATGTCTTCTCGCTTGGTGTTGTCTTCACACAGATTATTACATGGCATCCGCCAAATGTAAGCCTTGTGAAAGACAGCCACACAAAGGAGATTGAAAGACGTCAGCCTGACCTGTCCGAGATACCCGAGGATCATCCTCTTAAACCCATCATTCTCCAATGTCTACAAGACAATCCAGTGGACAGGCCGAATACTGTGACAGTGCTCGAAGAAATACAGAAAATTAGTCATTTATCCCAACGTAAGCGTACATGTATATTTATGCTATGATGTATGCATGTACACGTATGTGTGTGTGTGTGTATGTGTGTGTGTGTGCGTGTGTGCACACGTGCGCATGTGTGTGGTACGTACATGTGCTAGGTTATACAGTCAGGTCCATGGCAATGGCACTTGTTACAAGAACAACTTCTTCAATTAATAAAAACATGTACGTATTGTGGACACGGATACTTATTCACATGCACAGTAATTTTGTATTGGTTACAAGAGCAAACAGGTTGTAATGGCAAGGATAGTAAGGAACCATGGCCAAGGATGATGTTAATCTGACATGGCCAACCCTACGTACATGCGTATAAAAATAATAAAAGGGTGAATTATGCCCTGATAGAGTGACTGTGCATGTGTTTCCTGTAAGTTTGTTATTATATATTTATGATTTTTATTATTTATTTATGTGCGTCCTATACTCCATCTCCCACCTACAGAGGAGTGGATTGAGGCCTACCAAGCTAGAGAAGCAAGGTTCAGTGTCAGTAGAAGTGACCAGATGTCTTTTCATCGGTCCACCAGCAGTGGGGAAGTCCTCATTGAAACACCTTCTAGTCCACAACGAATCCAAAGCAGTGAAGACCAGTACTCCTGTGATGAAAGCTCCCGCTGTTGTCAGGGTTAGTTCTGAGCAGTACGCTATCAAGGAAGGCTCCTCCAATTGGGAGTTAGTGGAAGGAGAGACAATGACACAGTCAGTGATATTGTCCATGTTAAGCCATCAGTACAAACCCTCACAATCAGTGAAAAAGGGGTCAAAAACCGAAGATAATCATCCAGGTCTTGTACCTGAAAGGGACACAATGTCTAGCCCTGGTGTTCAAGAGGTGGACTCCAACCAAAGCCAAAGCAGTGGTGATGTTGACAGCAGTCATGATCAGATCTCCACTTCTACTTCACAACTACAACCCTCTCAATTGGACCAAGCACTTGACACAATTCAGAAAGAATCGTCAGTAAAAAAAGGCCAGAATCTCAACAATGCCCCTTTCATCCACCTTCTAGATTCAGGAGGTCAGCCAAGCTTCCTCGATACTCTCCCTCTTCTCCTTGCTGTTCCCTGCACCTATGTTCTAGTCTTCAATGCTTCACAAGATCTGGACAAACCTCTCCCTGTGAGCTATCGACCAGACAAGGACACTGAAGAGATTCTCCACTCAACCCAGACAGGACGGGATCTGATGCAGCGTTTGATGTCTACCTTCCACACAATGGGTGTGAAGCACTCGAAGGAGATGTCCCACTTCCAGGAATATGGCGCTCAATCTCCAAAGCCCAGCATCTTCCTGGTTGGTACGTTCAAAGATGTTCTTCAACAAGAAGGCAGGCTCCCTGATCAATGCAAGAAGATCAGTGACATTAATCACACACTGTCACATTTGCCTGCTTTCCATCGTGTTGTCAAGGATCCAAGTGGTCGTCCATTTTATCTTGTCAACAACAACTTGACAAAAGATCCAGACACGTCTTCGGAAGAGTTCCAGTACATCAATCACTTACGTTCCTCCCTTTCCAGTTCCGATGCAGTCCTTAAAATGGAGGTCCCTCTGATGTGGTACCTCCTTCAACAGGTGACCCACAGATCAGGTCAGAGGCTCATACGATACACAGAACTGAAGGAGTTTGCCACAAAGCACCAGTTGGTGATCTCAGAACAGCAGTTTTCCAGTTTTGTGAAACTGTTCCATCTGCTGGGATTCTTCGTGTACTTTGACCTTCCCAACACCCCAGAGGAGTCCCAGTGGGTGTGTACTGATGCCACGTTCTTCTACAGGGAAGTGTCAAAGCTCCTGTCCATTCAGTTTACTCCTGTTCAAAGTACAGAAGGTAATCGCTTCAAGATGACTGGGATCATCGGCCCATCGGCCCAATCTGTTCTGGAAGAACTCCATATCAGCAAGGAGATGGATCCAGAGTGGCTGTTCAAGTCCCTACTGCACATTGGCATAGCTGCCGATATTGATGGAAGATGCCAACAGGTGTTCATCCCAGCAGCTCTCCCCTCACAGGAACCACCTCCACACATACCAAGTATGTCCGTTCTGTGTGTCTCCTTCAAGATCCAAAAAGATCCATGGTCAGAGGAGTACACCAATCTCCCCCAAGGTGTCTTCTGTAGAGAAGTCGTAGAACTAGCCAAGGGTCCGTGGAAAGTCCTTCCAACAGAAAGCACTCGTACATCAGTCAAGTTCCTGTGGAAGAACAGTCAGATTCTCCTGATGGAGTGCCTGAACAGAGTCGAAGTAGCCATAACCTTTCAGGAGTCGTTCCTCCCCCCTCATCCCTGTGATGTGATGAAGATGACCCATGAATACTGCCGTGAAGTCCTGGAATTGGTGAAGACGTCAATGAGGAAGGTGTCGGAAGAAATGTTTGGAGAACACAACCACGATATCGGTGATGTGGTTGTTGGATTCCAGTGTCCCTGTGGTGCTCCGTTTTCCCACATTGCCCAAGAGGAGCACATGTCTGTCCGCTGTGTGGGTGGTGAGAAGAGAGACGTATTCCAGAAGCTTTCTCCTGATCAGTTGATTTGGTTCACACTTATCCGGATCAGTCAAGCTGAGGTATGTGATAGGTGTGTGTGTGTGTGTGCGTGTGTGTGTACATGTGTGCGTGCATACATGTGTGACTTAATTGGATTTATTTTTTCACGCCCAACCACATACACAGGTCCATTTACCGACATTTTTCCGTGTTGTGTGTATGGGTATGTACATGAATGTTAAAGTGTGTGTTCCAATGGGTTGTTTATTAATATTATTTTATTGAAATATGCATTACTTGTAAGTACATTATAGCTTAAACATATTTGGTTTTGTGTATCCACAATGCATTCTCAGTAGTAGAGTTGTTGGACCTAATCATTGATTGTTGAAGTGGTAGTTGTCCTCTCCTCCCTACAGTTAACCCTTCATCACCATGGTCAACTGAGATACTATGTGCTAAAGGAACTGACTCCATCTCAACAAAGTACGTTTGAAATGATGTACATCTGTTACATATGTACTCTCAGTACCTGTCTATTCCTTGTTCAGGACACTCTTCTAGTGGGTGTATGGACAGCCATTTTGATGAAGCTTTAGTGTCGGTCCTACCTGATCTGAGGACTGGGTTGTCTCTGGATGGAGTTCTTCCTCGACTGGAGAGACCTGCTGGAGGATTCATGACCAAGAGTGAGAGGATGCAGGTCGAGTCTCTAGGTAGTCCTTTGGACTGTGTGTCCGAGATCGTTGGTATTCTGAGGAAGAAGACTAATGATGACTTCCATCGTTTCCTTGCTATTCTTGACCAAAGTAGCAACAAGCACTGGTCCACTAGGATTCGTGATGAAGCTGGCATTGGTGAGTGTGTGTGTGTGTGTGTTTGTGTGCGTGCATGTGTGTCTGTGCGTTGTTACCCCGACGATTTGGATTGTACCGTATTAGCTCATGTCTCCAAGAAATTTGAGTTTAGTTCGACGATGAAGGCTCTAACATTCACAACTAGATAAATCTCGTTTGCCACCCAATATGGCCACCGAATTATGTCCCTGCATCTATAGTTTATTATGTCCATTAATTTCAGTCCCAAGTACATAACCCCTGAAATACGGACACCCCTACAATCAGGACACGAAAAGACTGACCCAAGGTGTCCTGAATATAAGTGTCCCACTATACATAAGTATGGTAAGAGGCACTCCATAATCCAACAACCTCCTAATCCAACATTACTCTCAGGTCCCATTGAGTGTCGGATTATAGAGAGGTTTCACTGTACCCTTGCATGCATACCTTATGGTTATTGCTAAATGTTTTATGTTGTCCTATAGGTTGTATGTATAGTACTGCAGTAAAACCAAAAGTACTGAAAGCCAATTTCTTGCTGTGGCCTGACCACTTTCCCACAACCAGCTCCCCCCTCCCCCTTGTGTATGTGTACAGTGTAACTTGCAGTATGTACACAGTTAGCATTGTTAGCATAGAGTGTGTACATGTGCATGCTCTACATACAACCATTGTTATACTTGTGTGTGTGTGTTTGTACGTACGTATATGTATATATGATGTCTTTTTAATCACAATTATAGAACCATCGCTAAAAAAGTTTTGCTATGAGGAGAGTAGTCCGTATATCGAAGAGAAGTAATTATATTTTATCTCATAGTTTTCATCTTTATATACAGTCCACGTGCACACTTCCACTTTTATTTTGTGTAAACTCTGTAGCCTATGACATTGTATTAATCAAGTATATGCCTACTTGTATATCATACAATATTACAGTATATTGTAGCCAATTGCAACATATATTGTAATTATGTACATTAATTTGCCGCATAATCATGTACATTTGATGTATCCACAGTGATTTACAATAATTAATTATAAAGAGGAATACTTATAATGGCATGCAATTGCAAATGCATGCATATGATTACATGCATATAATATATATAATGTTATAAATATATTATAATATTATTATATGTGCAACCTGATTATATATTATACAAGAGAAGACAATTATGGTTAGAGACAAATTATCACATAATAATCCATGTGTGCATACGTACATAAATTAAATTTTGAAAAATGAAAACAGTATTATTCATTAAAGAATATTATTAAATTAAATGTTCACATTGACACAATCCTGCAAACGTCAGTTAAAGCACCTGGAGCATCATTCTTATGTAACATGAAGTATCCTTGGACCTGAGCCAGACTGATGGGTCTCCCGATACTGCCTCACCAGCAAACTGCCTCCTCTGGTTGGTCAGGAAAGAAGCGGGAGTACATACACTGCAGCTGGTGAACCGTAGCATAGTCTATGCACTGCTTGTAGTCAACACGTCCTGGTCGGATCAGGGCAGGATCAAGTCTCTCTAGGTAGTTGGTAGTCATGAACAGGATTCTTGCTTCTGTGGAGGCTACTCCATCCAGTGCATTCAGGAGACCACTCAGAGAGAGCCTGCTCAGACCGTCATATGCTCTCTTCATACTGGGATGGTCTTCTCTACTGACAAAGGCAGCATCGATGTCCTCCAGTAGGATGATGCTCTGTTGAGGGGCAATGCTGAGAAGATAGTTGAGTCTATCGTCTGATAGTCCACGATCACTGAGGTTCAGGACACATATGCTATATTCCAGGTGACCGGTCAAGGCAGTGATGAAACTACTCTTACCACATCCGGGTGGACCGAACAGGAGGTAACCGCGCCTATAGGGGATTCCTCTCTGAGTTTCCCATTTGGGGTTGTGTATCAACTCCTCAACATCGCTAACAATGTCTTCAGTAACACCTTTGTCCAGAATAACAGAGTCTAGAGGACGCTTCTTCCTGGAATACCCGAACTGTCTCCATTCTGCTCCAGCTGCAATGTACATTATTGTCCTTCCTTCATGGCTGAGGAGAGCCTTGCTCCTCGCCTCCTTCAGCATATCAAAGTAGATCTGTCTGTTCCTCCCGATGGTGGTCAGGGTTACAGTCTCCCAAGGTGTGCCCGAGTGTAGATCCACCATTTGTTTCTCCCTGCTCCTTTCTACCCTGAACAGAGAACCTCGGTACCAAAAGAAATGCACTCCCGGACTAGGGACGAACTCAAATCTAGTGTCTATTTTACCGTTTTCATGTTGTTGGAAGCTAGTTTCAACGCTGAGATGCTGCGCTCTGCTGGTGCTGTCCGTGATCCATTGGAGCAGCCACAAGTAGCTCTTGTCCTTGCTGGGAACCTCCAGAGTTGTCATACATTGTCCACGGAACAGGATTGAAGCCGCTTGAATTAAACAAGAGTTGTCTTCATGCCAGCAAACCGTAGCTAGCTACGTAGGTACGTAACCGTGCAAATACGGACCACGCCTACAAGTAAGATTAATAGGGACATTCTAGTAGAAGTAGGCGTGGATCGAACGAATCCACGACTTCGGATCCAGAGCAAGTATTTGACCAGCTTCAGCACAGATCGTACTAGCTAGAAGAGGAGGAGGGGGAGTATTTAAGAGGTCGTGTTGTTCTTCGCCTTCAAATACGCTTCAATCACAAGAGTTGTATTACTTTCAACGCTAAGCTAGCTAACTACCCCATGTAGCTACATACTATACTGAGGTAAGTATCACTTATTGGCTATGCCAGGGGACTAGTGTCATTCTTACCTTTACTTGTAACATTGGTTATACTAAAGAATCTTAGATAGGTTCGGAGTTATCTTACTATATTGTGTTGAAGAGCGACCAAAGTAGCTACTATAGGATACTATTCTGCTCACTGTAAATAAACCCAGTCACTGGTGAATAAACAGAGTCTACTTCGAAATGCTAGGGTTTAATGACAACTACAGTGTTCCACTAGTAATGGTATCCCTTAGCTACAACATACCTGGAAGTGAAGCCAGCAACTTGCTTTCTGTTATACACCAGTGATCGGGATTACCCCATTTTACCTTATCTGTTGAATGTTAACTTGTTTGACCTCTGTAATTTATGTTGTGATGCTGTACCTTTATCCTGTGTTTAGTTCTCTCATCATGGAACTGGAGGAATTAGGGTACCTTCCTAAGCCCAAAGGTCTTGTGATTGAATGGGAAATAGGTAAAGGAATAAATTGCTCAGTACACAGGGGAACACTGAATGGGCAACCTGTAGCTGTGAAGAGGATACGGAAAATCCTTTTGGAGGCAGCAAGTCAAGAACCTTCGGGTATGATTGATATGAAGAGACGGTTTATCCGGGAATGTAATCTACTGTCCTCAGATCATCCTGGTATTGTCAACATCATTGGAGCCTACTACGATAAACAGGCTGGAGAGCCCATGTTGGTGATGGAACTGATGAAGGAAAATCTGGAGCAGTACCTATTAGAGGTCAAAGGTCACTTGAGTGTTGCAGAACAATGCGTGATGTGTAGGGACATAGCCAGTGCCCTTGTGTACCTCCACCAGCAAGACCCTCCTATTGCATACTGTAATCTCTGTAGTAAAAATATCTTGATATCATTTGATGGTCAAGTCAAGTTAGGTGCATGTGGTCAAGCACAGCAGAAACCACATGGTGGATATCTTGATGTACATTGTCCTGGAGCCCTACTGTACATGCCACCGGAAGCATTACATGATGATGCTCGCTATGATGAAAAGATTGATGTCTTCTCACTTAGTGTGGTCATGACCGAGATTGCCACACAACATCCTCCTTCTGTAGGATTTGAGAATATTAACACTGTAGAACCGATCAAAAGACGTCAATCTGACCTGTCCAAGGTACCCAAGGATCATCCTCTTAAACCCATCATTCTCCAATGTCTACAAAACAATCCAGTGGACAGGCCAAATGGTGCATCAGGTCTCAAAGAAATAAAGAAGATTTGTCCTTTTTCACAATGTAAGTATCATTCAACATATCTGTTGATTCATATACTGTCAATGTACATCAGACTGTTCTATACTTGTTCATCCTATACTCCATCTCTCACCTACAGAGGAGTGGATTGAGGCCTACCAAGAAGCACTGGAGAAGCAAGGTTCAGTGTCAGTAGAAGTGATCAGATGTCTTTTCATTGGTCCACCAGCAGTGGGGAAGTCCTCATTGAGACACCTTCTAGTCCACAATGAATCCAAAGCAGTGAAGACCAGTACTTCTATGATGGAAGCTCCCGACGTTGTCAGGGTTACTTCTGCGCAGTACGCTATCGAGGAAGGCTCCTCCAATTGGGAGTTAGTGGAAGGAGAGACAATGACACAGTCCGTGAGGCGGTCCATTCTGAATCGTCACTATACATTCTCACAATCAGTCAAAAAGGAATCAAACTTTGAAGATAAGCATCCAGGTCTTGTGCCTGTAGGGGACATGACCTCTAGTTGTGGTATTCAAGACTTGGAATCCAACCAAAGCAGTGGTGATGTTGACAGCAGTCACGATCATATCTCTACATCTACTCCACAACTACCGCCGTCTCAATTGGACCAAGCACTTGAAGTCATTCAGAAAGAATCGTCAGTTAGAAAAGGTCGGATTCTTGACAATGCCTCTTTCATCCACCTTCTGGATTCAGGAGGTCAGACATGTTTCCTTGATACTCTCCCTCTCCTCCTTGCTGTTCCCTGCACCTATGTTCTAGTCTTCAATGCTTCACAAGATCTGGACCAACCTCTCCCTGTGAGCTATCGACCGGACAAGGACACTGAAGAGATTCTCCACTCAACCCAGACGGGGCGGGATCTGATGCAGCGTTTGATGTCTAGCTTCCACACAATGGGTGTGAAGCACTCAAAGGAGATGTCCCACTTCCAGGAACAAGGAGCTCAATCTCCAAAGCCCAGCATCCTCCTGGTTGGTACATTCAAAGATGTTCTTCAACAAGAAGGCAGGCTCCCTCATCGATGCAAGGAGATCAGTGACATTATCCACACAACTTCACATTTGCCTGCCTTCTGTCATGTTGTCAAGGATCCAAGTGGTCGGCCATTTTATCTCGTCAATAACAACTTGACAACAGATCCAGACACATCTTCTGAAGAGTTTCAGTACATCAACCACTTACGTTCCTCGCTCTCTAGTTCCGATGCAGCCCTCAAAATGGAGGTCCCCCTGATGTGGTACCTCCTTCAACAGGTGACCCACAGATCAGGTCAGAGGCTCATACGATACACAGAACTGAAGGAGTTCGCCACAGAACACCAGTTGGTGATCTCAGAACAGCAGTTTTCCAGTTTTGTGAAACTGTTCCATCTGCTGGGATTCTTCGTGTACTTTGACCTTCCCAACACCCCAGAGGAGTCCCTGTGGGTGTGTACTGATGCCACGTTCTTCTACAGGGAAGTGTCAAAGCTCCTGTCTATTCAGTTCACAAGAGTTCAAAGTACAGAAGGTAATCGCTTCAAGAGGACTGGAATCATCAGCCCATCCTCCCAATCTGTTCTGGAGGAACTCCATATCAGCGAGGAGATGGATCCGGAGTGGCTATTCAAGTCCCTACTGCACACTGGCATAGCTGCCGATATCGATGGAAGATGCCAACAGGTGTTCATCCCCGCAGCTCTCCCCTCACAGGAACCACCTCCACACACACCAAGTGTGTCCGTTCTGTACGTCTCCTTCAAGATCCAAAAAGATCCATGGTCAGAGGAGTACACCAACCTCCCCCAAGGTGTTTTCTGTAGAGTAGTCGTGGAACTAGCCAAGGGACCTTGGAAGGTCCTTCCAACAGAAAGCACTCGTACATCAGTCAAGTTCTTATGGAAGAACAGTCAGATTCTCCTAATGGAGTGCGTGAACAGAGTCGAAGTAGCTGTAACCTTTCAGGAGTCGTTCCTCCCCCCTCATCCCTGTGATGTGATGAAGATGACCCACGAATACTGCCGTGAAGTCCTTGAATTGGTGAAGACGTCAATGAGTAAGGCGTCTGAAGAAATGTTCGGAGAACACAACCACGATATCGGTGATGTGGTTGTTGGATTCCAGTGTCCCTGTGGTGCTCCGTTCTCCCACATTGCCGAAGAGGAGCGCATGTCTGTCCGCTGTGTGGGTGGTGAGATGCGAGACAAATTCCAGAAGCTTTCTCTTGATCAGTTGATTTGGTTCACACCTATCCAGACCAGTCAAGCCGAGGTATGTGATGGATATGTGTATCTTGAATGGATTCACTACTTACACCCAACCACACCCACTCATACACCCATAAACAGGTCTGGCTAAGCATGCCAACAATCAGTCTGTGTCCATGTGTATATAATGTGTATGTAGGATAAGTGTACGTACATACGTGTATGCGTGCATGTACATATCTGTGTATATGTGCTATATGTTCATTAAGCATACATAGTATATAAGATATGTAGTATAGGTATAGCAGTGTAGGTTCTGTCCAAACCCCTAACTCTGGTGCTCCGCATCCACTATGTATTCCCAGTAGCAGATGTTTTGAAGTAATCAGTATAAGTAGTTATCCCCTCCTCCCTACAGTTAACCATTCAACATCATGGTCAACTGAGATGTTATGTACTGAAGGAACTGACTCCATCTCAACGAAGTACGTTTGAAATGATGTACATTTGTTGCATATGTACTTTCAGTACCTGTCTATTCCTCATTCAGGACGCTCTTCTAGTGCGTGTATGGACAGCCATTTTGATGATGCTTTAGTGTCGGTCCTACCTGATCTGAGGACTGGGTTGTCTCTGGATGATGTTCTTCCTCGACTGGAGAGACCTGCTGGAGGATTCATGACTAAGAGTGAGAAGATACAGGTCAAATCTCTAGGTAGTCCTGTGGAACGTGTGTCCGAGATTGTTGGTATTCTGAGGGAGAAGACTAATGATGACTTTCATCGTTTCCTTGCTATCCTTGACCAAAGTGGCAACGAACACTGGTCTACTAGGATTCGTGAAAAGATTTACATTGGTGAGTGTGTGCGTGTGTGTGTGTGTGTGTGTGTGTGTATGTGGTGTGTGTGTGCGTGTGTGTGTGTGTGTACATGTGTGTACGTGTGTGTACATGCGCATACATGCATATGTGCTCTCTTGTGGAATTCCTACATACGTATGATATATTGTTCTCCAGTAGAGTTCAATGTCAAGTCATTCACACTTCAGCACAAAGCAGAGTTCTTGAGTGACGTCAACACTGGGGAGATTGTAGAAGAATTGAAAAGAGTCCAAGTGATATCAGACAAGCTGAAGAGCAAGATCGAGTGCACGCCAATCAGAGAAGAAGCCAACCATCTTCTGTTGGAGCATGTTTGTGATAACTGTGATGTGGAATCTCTGAGGATCCTCTGTGAGGTCATGGTGGAAGAACAAGGTTACCCCAAAATGAATGCTCTTGGTAGGAGAATGCTGAGGGATCTGTCTACTTCATATATAGGTGTGTGTATTGGAGTGTGTGAAGTGTACCAGACACTGTCATTGGACGGATGTTAGTGTGTTTGTTGTTACTATGAGCAAACAATTCTCATGGGACAACATACTAGTGTTGTTTTGATTAATCATAACTATAACTAAAATATGTTTTAGTAATGCTCTGGACCTTTTAGTTAATCATAACTATAACTAACTAAAAGAACAGGAGTCACCTTCAAAAAACTATAACTGTAACTAAAAACATGATTGATGTCCCTAAATAAAACTATAATCAAATATCTGCCACAAGTCTTATAGTTACTCTACAAGACTATGTTGGAGTACAAAGAGACCATATTAGCGCTATAAAAAGTGTTCCTAGGAAATGGAAATGGTGTGTTTATATGCAGATTATTGATAACTAGGAGTATTGGGAACTATGTAGGCATGAGCATATCATGATGGTAGAGTGTACTATGTGTACAACACTCATTTCTGTAACTAATACTAATACTGTAACTATAACTATAACTAGAATATTTGCATTTTGAAGTGAAAACTGTAACTATAACTAAAATCTAGGAATTGGCTACATACTATAACTAAAACTAAAATTCTATTTTCTGTCATCAGTTGATTAACTATAACTATTACTAAAATAGATATTGCTAACTAAAACAACACTACAACATACCTACCACCCATGCCACTTGGAGTCTTTATCCATTACTGGGTGCCTTGTGAAGTAGCCTCTGGCTAAAGGCCTTCCCAGTTTAAATAAGTTTCCTTGACCATAACCTAAATATCCCCTGGTATGTATATTGTACACAATCTTTATATATAGACCTCACATCCACACATATGAATACAGTTTATTGTACATTATTGTGTGGAGTATCATGCATAATTATATAGAACTGGTAATAGTAATATCCCAATCACCACATCCACAGCACACACACACACACACACGCGCGCGTGCGCACACACACACACACACACGCGCGCGTGCGCACACACACACACACACACACACACACACACACGCATGCACGCACGCACGCACGCACACACACACGCACACACACGCGCACGCATGCAAGCACGCACGCACACACACACATACACATGCACACTTACACACATATGCATGCACATACACACAAACACACACACTCGCGTGCGCGCACACACATACACATGCACATGCACACACACACTCACACACACACACACACACACACACACACACACACACACACACACACATACACACACACACATACACACAGCCACACACACGTACACATGCACATACACACACACACACACACACACACACACACACACACACATGTACACATGCACATACACACACTTGTACAGACACATACATACACACATACACATGCATGCACACATGCATATACATGTGCACATACATATGCACATGTATACACACACATACGCAAACACACACACACACACACACACACACACACACACACACACACACACACACACACACACACACACACACACACACACACACACACACACACACACAGACACACACACACACACACACACACACATACACACACACACACACACACACACACACACACACACACACACACACACACACACACGCATGCAAGCATATACACATGTGCACATACATATGCATAGTGCTGGGAGGTATCAAAAAATATCAGTTTTGGTATATTGCCAACATTATACCACGGTATTACTATGATCACGGTACACCGAGTCTTAAGGTTATAGTTTGGCATTGAAATAATTGAATCCTTGATTTAATTATAATGAAATAAATAAATAAATAAATAAATAAATAATCCACTACGTTGTCCTTGATCCTTGTTAACTCGGAGCGTAAAGTAAAACCAAATATCAGATTTATTATTCTTCTTATCGACAAGATAAAGTTCATTACTCGGATCACCTGTATCGCCTGTTCGCTGATCAAAATTTAAACTTGCAGCCGATGACGTCACCATTTTGACAACATTTTCTCATTCCGTCTAACAACGTATTACTCTGCACATGCACACTTTTCGTGCTCGTAATCATGGCTGTCGCAGCGATAGTTTCAAAGGATTCAGAACACTTCATTTCAAGGCGAAATTTGATATCCCAGGAATATATTACTTAAAATACCGGTCAAACCTTAGAGAATACTGTGATATCACGATATCTCGGTATAGAAAAAAGTCAGCCGGTATCAGAACCGTGCACAAATAATACCGTGGTATTACTAAATATTCGGTATACCGCCCAGCGCTACATATGTACATGTATACACGCACATACACAAACACACATACACACACACATTCACATGCACATACATACGTATGCACATGCATGTGCACAAACGCAAACACACACACACACACACACACACACACACACACACACACACACACACACAATATTATTAATATGTACATATACTGTTACAGTTCTTTTACTAACTTCGTTAGATATCTTCACTACTACTCCTAGTCTACTCGGTTTTTTAGTGGGTTTAATCATTTCATCTAATCTTAAATCATAGATGATCATATATAAGTAAGCAGGCGTATGACAGATACGAAAGCTAAGTGGAATTCAGCCTGCTAAGGGAGAAAGGAGAAAAGCGAAAAACCGGCAACCGCGGGACTCGAACCCAGGGTGTCTGACTAAAGCCGTCATAAACCACTGAGCCACGAAGCCACCACAGAAACCAGCCTCCACAATTCTCCTTTCATACTACACCGGTGACTACTGCTAACTGCAGTCACACACCGGCGAGACCACACGGCTGTGTGGATTATCGCGAGTCGATGTTACAGTTCTTTTACTAACTTCGTTAGATATCTTCACTACTACTCCTAGTCTACTCGGTTTTTTAGTGGGTTTAATCATTTCATCTAATCTTAAATCATAGATGATCATATATAAGTAAGCAGGCGTATGACAGATACGAAAGCTAAGTGGAATTCAGCCTGCTAAGGGAGAAAGGAGAAAAGCGAAAAACCGGCAACCGCGGGACTCGAACCCAGGGTGTCTGACTAAAGCCGTCATAAACCACTGAGCCACGAAGCCACCACAGAAACCAGCCTCCACAATTCTCCTTTCATACTACACCGGTGACTACTGCTAACTGCAGTCACACATCGGCGAGACCACACGGCTGTGTTATGGTGGCCGAGAAGGGTCACCCGGGCCGAACTCACGGGCCGAGCCGAGCTCACAGGCCGAGCCGAGAATTCGAAGTGTATGGTTCACTAACCGAGGAGGATTACGCCTACGCGGTTGTGAGGGAAGACGAGAAGACTAATAATAACTGTTTTGCAATTGTATGATTTAGTTAGCGATTCCGTTGAGGTGAGCTATTGGTTTATCTGTTACTTATTATAGTTTTATTACTGAAATCCACATATTATAATATAATATAATATATAATATAATGTATCACTGTACACTGATAAAGTCCAGGCTGTTTGGCATATAAAACAGGTGAATCAGGAAATATGTTGTCACTTCCGAATAAGTCCCATATGTATCTTGTGGTAATGTCATGCTTTGATCCAATGCAAAAAATTGGATAAGTGTCCAAGAAACATGGAACTTGAACACTTGATGGTGTTTGGAATGTCACAGAAAGAGCTATATTAAATATAGAATAGTAATATAAAATATAAAATATAAAATAGTATAATGCATATATGCAATATTGTCTTTCATGCAGATTATGTGCATGACAATGGAAAACTTTCAAGGGAGCACACAGTAACATGAATCTTACGGAGTAAGCTACTGCCACCTTTGACTTCAAGATGTTTTGGTTTTCCATCACATTCTGGCAATGACATTAGTAGTTTCCCTTCTATATTCAAGAATTGAAATTAGCACCATGTTATGTGTCCACAATATCTATATTATTAGTATAAATAAAGTAGTGGAGTAGTAGGTATGTATTCAATATAAGCTCATTACATTGCACTTTTCCATTACATTCACATTATAGTATCAACAATAATTCACTAACCAAACTTCAACTGTACCACATTATACCCATATTTTTCAGGATAAAAGATCATGTCTGCATCAACAAAGCTGTGGTGCAACTTGATTTCCTCTGTAAAAACTTTCATCCGTGATTTCAGAGTTGCCAAATCGTATACTCCATATTCATCATTAACTGTCTTTGCATATGTAACTGCAGTTGAGGACAAAGGTAAGTATAAACTGTGGTAAGTCTGCAGTTACTGCAGTATAGGAGATTCTGATTCAAAACATACAAGTTACACCCACCATTCAAGTGACAAGGCTGCTTAGACGTTGGAAGTAACTGCTGATCAGATTGTATTTGGGGTAGGAGATTATCTGATTCACCTGAATCAGATTCGGAATCAGGATGTTCATGGCACTGACTGGCAAATTCCTCAAATTTGAACTGTCTAGAAGGTACCTTTATCTGTCATTATTAATCAAATTGAATTAAAGTGTAGAAAACATAATAATATTATGTATATTAGTAACATTTAAAACCCTAGAGTCATGGTTGCTATACACAAGAATATACATACAACAGTATGCAAATGCATTCAGATTAAAAATATGGACAATAGTATAGTAATTACTGATCAACATAGTACAGTAATACTTGACAGGGAGGTTTATATTATGCAAAGTTAACGGCAATTATTACTTTAATTACCTGAGTTTCATTCGGACTAACACAAAGTTCCATAGGCAATTCTTCTTCGGATTCCTCTGAAGAGCTTTCAAATCCAATTCCGAGTCTGAGTACATCGGGTGATACATGAAGATATCGTAGATAGCCTCCTAAGGTCCATGGCTTGCTGGCTTCCCTGATGGTCAAATCTTCATTCTCAATCCTGGCTCCATTAGATCTAAATAAATGACATTTCTTTTTTGATGAGACGCTTGGGAATTTTCTCTTCATACGCTCCAACAGAGTTTGATAATTATCACTACGGTGGGCTTTCATTTCAAAGTAGCCTCCAGTCTTTTTATGTACGTTCTTCCTTTTGTTCTTTTCCATCACACACACAGATAGCTGAGTATACAGGTAAATAATACAGTGAGTCAAATTCAGCCATTAACAAATTCAGTATTTAGTTCTTCAATTATGATCCAAGTCATATTCGAAAGTAATTAATTGAAGAATAATAAAAAATCATATAGATTAACATTAATGGGGCAACTTGGAACCAATGCCTTCAAGTAAAGGCTATCCATGTACTGGGATTTATATCTAGTAAGCTATAAAATCAGATTCATTTAATATATTATAATGCAAGTCCATAGACTATGCATGATCAATGGTATCTCGTTCTCATTTCAAGTTATCCTGCAAACTCAGTGTACCAAAACACTCGAAACACGAACTCAACAAGATTTTGCACACATACAACAACTGTGTCTTCTTTATGAGAGCTTGTACCACCTTTTTCAGTGACCTGACCGTAGGTCCGATTAAACTTGCGCGTTGACAAATGTGAGCGTGATCGGCGCGGGATGTTCTGGCTAGTTTAGTGGCCCTAGCCACAATATCCGAGGTGGATAGCCGGCCACCATAGAAGATTCTTCGAACTCCCCCTCAGAGTCGGCATCGGATTCTAACAATTTCTCAGCAACTTGTGTGGCTTTGTGCCCAAAATCTAATATCTCTTTCGCGAGGGCTCTTTTCATCATGCACTGTTAGGGTCTATGGTTAGTCTACCTCGGCTATACAGACCAGTCTGTATAGCCGACCAGTTAGTCTACTTCGGCTCGTCCAATTTTGGGCTCGGCCCGTGTATAATTTCTCGGCCCGTGAGCTCGGCTCGGCCTGTGAGCTCGGCTCGGCCCGTTAGTTCGGCCCGGGTGACCCTTCTCGGCCACCATACTGTGTGGATTATCGCGAGTCGATGTTACAGTTCTTTTACTAACTTCGTTAGATATCTTCACTACTACTCCTAGTCTACTCGGTTTTTTAGTGGGTTTAATCATTTCATCTAATCTTAAATCATAGATGATCATATATAAGTAAGCAGGCGTATGACAGATACGAAAGCTAAGTGGAATTCAGCCTGCTAAGGGAGAAAGGAGAAAAGCGAAAAACCGGCAACCGCGGGACTCGGGACACAGCCGTGTGGTCTCGCCGGTGTGTGACTGCAGTTAGCAGTAGTCACCGGTGTAGTATGAAAGGAGAATTGTGGAGGCTGGTTTCTGTGGTGGCTTCGTGGCTCAGTGGTTTATGACGGCTTTAGTCAGACACCCTGGGTTCGAGTCCCGCGGTTGCCGGTTTTTCGCTTTTCTCCTTTCTCCCTTAGCAGGCTGAATTCCACTTAGCTTTCGTATATGTACATATACTATTATATAGTTATACTGCACTTCTTTAATTGATGTATTTTGATTGTACCACAAGTGAGTACTTGTGACAGTAAGTGATGTCCACATTCTTGTATCAATCTACAGATCCAGTCTTCACTGAGAGTAGCCCACAGGTCAGTGGAGGTTGTCAGAGTGAAGACAATGGTAAGTTGGTAGGTCTGGGATTGGTGGTGACTAGTACCTCATTTCACAGTACATGTTGCCATACACCTCAGACGTGCAGTGAGTGTTGCCTGCATTGAGTAGTCTCATGTGTACTACTGTACTGTGGAACTGAGTATCCACACACTTCTCCTATTGGTGTTTTGGAAGTGACCACCTTCACCATGCTGCTTGTGTACAGTGCACTTCAAGTACTTACAGTATGTCAGTTAGAATTGTCAACAGAGTGTCCGTAAAGACTCACAGAAATGTACAATAACAATGGTAACCCACAAGTGGAAGTTGACTGTACATATAATACTCACACTGTACAGTACCCACTTACAAGTATTGATACAAACTGTACAGACAATCACGTCTTCTGTAAAATGTACTACATTTTGTGCTCTCTTGCAGAATTCCTGCATACGTAAGTATGATATATTGTTCTCCTGTAGAGTTCGATGTCAAGTCGTTCACACTTCAGTACAGAACAAAGTTCTTGAGTGACGTCAACACAGAGGAGATTGTAGAGAAACTGAAAATAGTCCGATTGATATCAGACAAGCTGAAGAGCAAAATCGAGTGTGCGCCGACCAGAGAAGAAGCCAACCGTCTTCTGTTGGAGCATGTTTGTGATAACTGTGATGTGGAATCTCTGAGGATCCTCTGTGAGGTCATGGTGAAAGAACAAGGTTACCCCAAAATGAATGCTCTTGGTAGGAGAATGCTGAGGGATCTGTCTACTTCATAGGTATGTGTATTGGAGTGTGTGAAGTGTGCCAGACACTGTCATTGGACAGCTGTTATTAGTGTGTTTGTTGTTACTATGAGTATATAAACAATTCCCATGGGACAACATGCCTAAAATTAATATTCCAGTATATGTATACATGACCTCACACCCACACATAATAGTTTATTGTACCATATTGTGTGGAGAATCAGATATGGAATTAGGAATAGTAACATCCCAATCACCAACATCCATAGCACACAAACACACACACACACACACACACACTTGTATCCACACATACATAGTCACACATACATGTACACATATACACACCCCCATATGCATGTACATACACACACACACACACACACACACACACACACACACACACGCACATGCACATGCACACACACACACACACATGTACACATACATAATATGCACACACACACACGCACAAACACACATACACACACACACACACATGCACATGCACACACACACATGCACACATACATAATATGCACGCACACACACGCACAAACACACACACACACACACACGCACACACACACACAGACACGCACACACATGCACACTATAGTACCCATACTAGTTATATACTGCACTGATCATGTTTGATATGGCAATGGATAAATGATGATGTAGTTATATTAATTGTATATTTTTGTAGGTTCAAGCAGTGAGATTCCATTTGTTATCCATAATTGTTCATATTTCGTGTTCATGTTAATCCACGTTTATTTAGCTGCAACAAAATACGTATATGCTATGCTATTCATATATTATATTATTATTATTATTATTATCACTACACAATTGATGCTTGTGATCATGGCTTTGACACAATCATTCCAAATTATAAATCATGTATCTAAAAATGTCATAGATTAATTAAGTATAAATAACAATTATATATACGTATTATAATATACAATTACTACACATCTGCATGCATGTGTTCCAATATTAATATGACCAGGACAATACTGATATAAATCATTACAATTATAATAGACTGTGATCACAACAATATTATAATGAGATTTAAGAAAACTCTTGCTGAATTAACCATGAATACCGTCATACATGATGCCTGTGTGAAAGTACATTTTATCAATAAAAACATTGAGCATGCTCACATTGACACAATCCTGCTAACATTAGTTAAAGCACCTCGAGCCTCATTCTTATGTAACATGAAGTATCCTTGGACCTGAGCCAGACTGATGGGTCTCCCGATACTCACTGCCTCACCAGCAAACATCACAGCTGCCTCCTCTGGTTGGTCAGGAAAGAAGCGGGAGTACATACACTGCATCTGGTGGGACGTAGCATAGTCTATGCACTGCTTGTAGTCAACACGTCCTGGTCGGATCAGGGCAGGATCAAGTCGCTCCAGGTAGTTGGTAGTCATGAACAGGATTCTTGCTTCTGTGGAGGCTACTCCATCCAGTGCATTCAGAAGACCACTCAGAGAGAGCCTGCTCAGACCGTCATATGCCGTCTTCATACTGGGATGGTCTTCTCTACTGACAAAGGCAGCATTGATGTACATGTCCTCCAGTAGGATGATGCTCTGTTGAGGGGCAATGCTGAGAAGATAGTTGAGTCTATCGTCTGATAGTCCGCGATCACTGAGGTTTAGAACACATATGCTGTATTCCAGGTGACCGGCCAAGGCAGTGATGAAGCTACTCTTACCACACCCGGGTGGACCGTATAGGAGGTAACCGCGACTACAGGGGATTCCCCTCTGAGTGTACCACTTGGGGTTGTGTATAAACTCCTCAACATTGCTAACGATGTCTTCAGCAACACCTTTGTCCAGAATAACAGAGTCTAGAGGACGTCTCTTCCTGGGATACCCAAACTGTCTCCATTCTGCTCCAGCTGCAATGTACATTATCGTCCTTCCTTCATGGTTGAGGAGAGCCTTGCTCCTTGCCTCCTTCAGCATGTCAAAGTAGATCTGTCTGTTCCTCCCGATGCTGGTCAGGGTAACGGTCTCCCAAGGTGTGCCCGAGTGTAGATCCACCATCACCAATTCGTTTGTCTTCATGCCAACAACCCATAGCCACGGCAGTGCAAATACGGGCCACGCCTACACGTAAGATGAATAGGGTCATTTTGTAGGAGAATTTACGTAACCAGTTTAGAGTGACAGTGTCTATGGTAGGAGTAGCTAGCTAAGAGTGGATCGACCGGCACCAAAACTGCGACTTCACGAGCAAGTATTCGACCAACATCAGCACAGTTCGTACTAGCTCGAGGAGGAGTGGGAAGTATTTAAGTGGACGTGTAGCTAAATCTTCCCCTTCAATTGCGCTTTGCGGGTCGCGAGTACGTACGTATCTAAGGTTGTTTTACTTTCAACTCCAAGCTACCTCATGTACTAACTATACCTCGGTAAGTATATCACTTATTGGCCATGGTACTAATAATACCTTTAGCTACTTGTAACGTGGATTATAGCTACTAAAGAATCCTAGATAGGTTCAGAGAGATTTTGCTATACGGTGTGAAGTACGTCGACTAATTTAGTAGAATAGGATAATTCTGCTCACTGTAGACATTCCCAGTCACTGGTGAAAACAGAGTCTACTTCGAAATGCTAGGGTTTTGATGACAACTACAGTGTTCCACTAGTAATGGTATCCCTTAGCTACAACATACCTGGCAGTGAAGCCAGCAAATTGCTTTCTGTTATTCACCAGTGATCGGGATTACCCCATTTTACCTTATCTGCATGTTGAATGTTGACTTGTTCGACCTCTGTATCTTCTGTTGTGATGTCAAATCTTTATTCTGTGTTTAGTTCTCTCATCATGGAACTGGAGAAATTAGGGTACCTTCCTAAGCCCAGAGGTCTTGTGATTGGACGGGAAATAGGTAAAGGATCATATTACACAGTGCACAAGGGAACACTGGATGGGAAACCTGTAGCTGTGAAGAGGATACATAACATCCTTTTGGAGTCAGCAAGTGATATAAAGAGACGGCTTGTTCAGGCACATAATCTACTGTCCTCGGATCATCCTGGTATTGTCAACATCTTTGAAGGCTACTACGATAAACAGACTGGAGAGCCTATGTTGGTGATGGAATTGATGGAGGAGAATCTGGAGCAGTACCTTAAAAAGGTCAAAGGTCACCTCAGTGTTGTCGAACAATGTACAATGTGTAGGGACATAGCCAGTGCCCTTGTGTACCTCCACCAGCAAGACCCTCCTATTGCATACTGTAATCTCACTAGTAAAAGTATCTTGATATCGTTTGATGGTCAAGTCAAGTTAGGTGTATGTGGTCAAGCACAGCAGAAGCCACCTGGTGGATACTTTGATGAATTATCGCCAGGACCTTTTATGTACATGCCACCGGAAGCATTACATGATGGTGCTCGCTATGATGAAAAGATTGATGTCTTCTCACTTGGTGTGGTCATGACTGAGATTGCCACACAACATCCTCCTTCTGCAGGGTTGATGAACATTGGCACTGTAAAAGAGATCAAAAGACGTCAATCCGACCTATCCAAGATACCCGAGGATCATCCTCTTAAATCCATCATTCTCCAATGCCTACAAGACAATCCAGTGGACAGTCCAAATAGTGCATCAGTTCTCAAAGAAATAAAGAAGACTTGTCCTGTTTCACTACGTAAGTATCACTCAACACATCTGTTGATTCCAATACTGTCAATGTACATCAGACTGTTCTCTACTTGTTCATCCTATACTCCATCTCCCACCTACAGAGGAGTGGATTGAGGCCTACCAAGAAGCACTGGAGAAGCAAGGTTCAGTGTCAGTGGAAGTGACCAGATGTCTTTTCATCGGTCCACCAGCAGTGGGGAAGTCCTCATTGAAACACCTTCTAGTCCACAACGAATCCAAAGCAGTGAAGACCAGTACTCCTGTGATGGAAGCTCCTGATGTTGTCAGGGTTACTTCTGAACAGTACGCTATCGAGGAAGGCTCCTCTAATTGGGAGTGTGTGGAAGGAGAGACAATGACACAGTCCATGAAGCTGTCCACTCTGAATCGTCACTATAAGTTTTCACAATCAGTCCAAAGGGAATCAAAAACCAAAGATAATCGTCCAAGTCTTGTACCTGTAGGGGACATAACCTCTAGTTGTGGTGTTCAAGAGTTGGACTCTAGCCAAAGCCGAAGCAGTGGTGATGTTGACAGCAGTCACGATCGTATCTCTACATCTACTCCACAACTACCACTGTCTCAATTGGACCAAGCACTTGACACAATTCAGAAAGAATTGTCAGTAAGAAAAGGTTGGAACCTCCACAATGCTTCTTTCATCCACCTTCTAGATTCAGGAGGTCAGCCATGTTTCCTCGATACTCTCCCTCTCCTCCTTGCTGTTCCCTGCACCTATGTCCTAGTCTTCAATGCTTCACAAGATCTGGACCAACCTCTCCCTGTGAGCTATCGACCGGACAAGGACACTGAAGAGATTCTCCCCTCAACCCAGACAGGACGGGATCTGATGCAGCGTTTGATGTCTAGCTTCCACACAATGGGTGTGAAGCACTCGAAGGAGATGTCCCACTTCCAGGAACATGGCACTCGATCTCCAAAGCCAAGGATCCTCCTGGTTGGTACGTTCAAAGATGTACTCCAACAAGAAGGCAGGCTCCCAGATCAATGCAAGAAGATCAGTGATGTCATCCACACAATGTCACATTTGCCTGCTTTCCATCATGTTGTCAAGGATCCAAGTGGTCAGCCATTTTATCTCGTCAATAACAACTTGACATCAGATCCAGACACGTCTTCTGAAGAGTTCCAGTACATCAACCACTTACGTTCCTCCCTTTCCAGTTCCGATGCAGCCCTCAAAATGGAGGTCCCCCTGATGTGGTACCTCCTTCAACAGGTGACCCACAGATCAGGTCAGAGGCTCATACGATACACAGAACTGAAGGAGTTTGCCACAAAGCACCAGTTGGTGATCTCAGAACAGCAGTTTTCCAGTTTTGTGAAACTGTTCCATCTGCTGGGATTCTTTGTGTACTTTGACCTTCCCAACACCCCAGAGGAGTCCCAGTGGGTGTGTACTGATGCCACGTTCTTCTACAGGGAAGTGTCAAAGCTCCTGTCCATTCAGTTCACTAGAGTTCAAAGTGCAGAAGGTAATCGCTTCAAGAGGACAGGGGTCATCAGCTTATCTTCCCAATCTGTTCTGAAGGAACTCCATATCAGCAAGGAGATGGATCCAGAGTGGCTGTTCAAGTCCCTACTGCACACTGGCTTAGCTGCCGATATTGATGGAAGATGCCAACAGGTGTTCATCCCCGCAGCTCTCCCCTCACAGGAGCCACCTCCACACACACCAAGTGTGTCCGTTCTGTTCATCTCCTTTAAGATCCAAAAAGATCCATGGTCAGAGGAGTACACCAACCTCCCCCAAGGTGTCTTCTGTAGAGTAGTCGTGGAACTAGCCAAAGGTCAATGGAAGGTCCTTCCAACAGAAAGCACTTGTACATCAGTCAAGTTCTTATGGAAGAACAGTCAGATTCTCCTGATGGAGTGCCTGAACAGAGTCGAAGTAGCTGTAACCTTTCAGGAGTCGTTCCTCCCCCCTCGTCCCTGTGATGTGATGGAGATGACCCACGAATACTGCCGTGAAGTCCTGAAATTGGTGAAGACATCAATGAGGAAGGTGTCGGAAGAAATGTTCGGAGAACACAACCACGATATCGGTGATGTGGTTGTTGGATTCCAGTGTCCTTGTGGTGCTCCGTTCTCCCACATTGCCGAAGAGGAGCACATGTCTGTCCGCTGTGTGGGTGGTGAGATGAGAGGCATATTCCAGAAGCTTTCTCCGGATCAGTTGATTTGGTTCATGCCTATCCAGACCAGTCAAGCTGAGGTACGTGATAGGTGTGTGTGTGTGTGTGTGTGTGTGTGTGTGTGTGTGTGTGTGTGTGTGTGTGTGTGTGTGTGTGTGTGTGTGTGTGTGTGTGTGTGTGTGTGTGTGTGTGTGTGTGTGTGTGTGTGTGTGTGTGTGTGTGTGTGTGTGTGTGTGTGTGTGTGTGTGTGTGTGTGTGTGTGTGTGTGTGTGTGTGTGTGTGTGTGTGTGTGTGTGTGTGTGTGTGTGTGTGTGTGTGTGTGTGTGTGTGTGTGTCTGTGTGTGTGTGTGTGTGTGTGTGTGTGTGTGTGTGTGTGTGTGTGTGTGTGTTATGTCTGTTTCATTATCAATTTTGACCAAGATTACTATACAACACTAATAATAATGTATGCAGTGTATGCAATGTACTACCCTTGTGATCCACCTGGATCCTCTCCTCCCTACAGTTAACCCTTCAGAATCATGGTCAACTGAGATATTACGTACTGAAGGAACTGTCTCCATTCCAACATGGTAAATTTATTTGGTAGTGATGCAAATGTGGCTGGAGTATTTTGTGTGTACGTGTGTGCTGGTAGTGACAGTATACAAGTAAGTATAATCCATCATGTGTTTAATGTGCAGGTGTGTGTCTGCATGTACTTGTTAGCAAATTTACTGTTAGTAACAGTTACTGTTATGTATAATGTATTCCAGCTCCTGGTCTGAATGAAGTACAAGCTGTCATGGATAAGTTCAAAGACAGATTCCTTGAACATGTGGATTCGAGTGCCATTGTGAGAAGATTGGAGATAGAGGGAGTGATTTCTCCTCAATGTGCACACAGCATTAGACAGCTCTCCAGCCAGGAAGGAACTGAAGAGATGTTCTTGTACCTCCGAACACACGTTGATCTGGAGAACATGAACAAGCTGTGTGATGTGATGATCGGTAGAGAGGGCTATCCAAATATGATTCAACTTGGACGAGATGTAAAAGAGGAGATAACCTCTAGGTAAGTGTGTATGCGTGTTCCATTTCATTTTTACATGTAGTTCCTATTCATGTCCTATCTATTGCAGTATATACTGTACAGTCAGTGGATGTAGTACTGCCTTTCTCAAGAGTATATATTATACTGTCTATAGGTATAGAACAATGTAGGTATAGGACAGTGCATGTATATACAGTATAATTATTGTAGTTGTTTTACTGATTCCATATTATGTAGATATACTGTACTGTATTTGATTGCATGCTATGACCATGGACAAATGATGTACGTAGCTACTTATTTTCATTGTATACGTTTGTAGGTTCAAGCAGTGAGATTCTGTTTGTTATCCATAACCGATAGCATTGGATGTTTGTTTATTTTAGTTACAACTTATTGAGCAGCACAACATGCTATACACCTGTTTACTTGTAGTATACATTATTATTATTATGTTGTTATAATTTTACTGTTACAGTATTTCGAATGGTGCATGTGGCGCAATCATTCTGAAATATGAATCATGTACGTATATAAAAGTGTCATGTACAGCTATATAATAATATAATAACATGCATACAATATTTATTATACACCTGCATGCATGTGTTCTTATATGGATATGACCAGCACAATACTGACATTATATAAATTATATATAAAAATTAGAGTAGACTGTAATCATAACAATATTATAATGAGATTGAAGTAAGGATTTTGCTAAAGTGACCATGGATAACATCTTTTATGATGCCTGTGTGAAAGTACATTATTATCAATAAAAACATTGAGCATGCTCACATTGACACAATCCTGCTAATGTTAGTTAAAGCACCTGGAGCATCATTCTTATGTAACATGAAGTATCCTTGGACCTGAGCCAGACTGATGGGTCTCCCGATACTCACTGCCTCACCAGCAAACATCACAGCTGCCTCCTCTGGTTGGTCGGGAAAGAAGCGGGAGTACACACACTGCAACTGGTGGGCCGTAGCATAGTCTATGCACTGCTTGTAGTCAACACGTCCTGGTCGGATCAGGGCAGGGTCAAGTCGCTCCAGGTAATTGGTAGTCATGAAGAGAATTCTTGCTTCTGTGGAGGCTACTCCATCCAGTGCATTCAGAAGACCACTCAGAGAGAGCCTGCTCAGACCGTCATATGCTGTCTTCATACTGGGATGGTCTTCTCTACTGACAAAGGCAGCATCGATGTCTTCCAGTAGGATGATGCTCTGTTGAGGGGCAATGCTGAGAAGATAGTTGAGTCTATCGTCTGATAGTCCACGATCGCTGAGGTTCAGAACACATATGCTGTATTCCAGGTGACCGGCCAAGGCAGTGATAAAACTACTCTTACCACACCCGGGTGGACCGTACAGGAGGTAACCGCGTCTGTAGGGGATTCCCCTCTGAGTGTACCACTTGGGGTTGTGTATAAACTCCTCAACATCGCTAACAATGTCTTCAGTAACACCTTTGTCCAGAATAACAGAGTCTAGAGGACGCTTCTTCCTGGGATACCCAAACTGTCTCCATTCTGCTCCACCTGCGATGTACATTATTGTCCTTCCTTCATGGCTGAGGAGAGCCTTGCTCCTTGCCTCCTTCAGCATGTCAAAGTAGATCTGTCTGTTCCTCCCAATGGTGGTCAGGGTAACGGTCTCCCAAGGTGTGCCCGAGTGTAGATCCACCATCATCAATTCGTTTGTCTCCATGATGCCAACAACCCATAGCCGCGGCAGTGCAAATACGGACCACGCCTACATGTAAGACTAATAGGGTCATTTTAGTAGGAGCATAGACACTCTATATAAACTACGTAACCATAAGAGTGTCTATGCATATGGTAGGAGTAGCTAGCTATAGCTAAGAGTGGATCGACCGGTACCAAAACCGCGACTTCACGAGCAAGTATTTGACCAGCATCAGCACAGTTCGTACTAGCTCGAGGAGGAGGAGTGGGAAGTATTTAAGTGGACGTGTAAATCTTCCCCTTCAATTGCGCTTTGCGGGTCGCGAGTACGTACGTATCTAAAGTTGTTTTACTTTCAACTCCAAGCTACCTCATGTACTAACTATACCTCGGTAAGTATATCATTTATTGGGCGTCTCTTATATTACCCTTACCTTTACTTGTAACGTGGCATGGATTAGCTATACTATAGAATCCTGGATAGGTTCAGAGAGATTTTGCTATATACGGTGTGAAATACGACTATAAAGTAGAATAGGATAATTCTGTAGACATTCCCAGTCATTGGTGAAAACAGAGTCTACTTCGAAATGCTAGCGTTTTGATGACAACTAAAGTGTTCCACTAGTAATGGTAGCTAACCCTTAGTTACAACATACGTACCTGGCAGTGAAGCCAGCAACTTACTTTCTGTTATTCACCAGTGATCGGGATTACCCCATTTTACCTTAACTGTTGAATGTTGACTTGTTCGACCTCTGTATCTTGTGTTGTGATGTCAAATCTTTATCCTGTGTTTAGTTCTCTCATCATGGAACTGGAGAAATTAGGGTACCTTCCTAAGCCCAAAGGTCTTGTGATTAAAGAGAAAATAGGTAGAGGTGCTTATTGCACAGTACACAGGGGAACACTGGATAGGAAACCTGTAGCTGTGAAGAAGATACATAGTCTCATTTTGGAGGCAGCAAGTCAAGAACCTTCAGATATGATTGATATGAAGAGATGGCTTGTTCGGACATGTAATCTACTGTCCTCAGATCATCCTGGTATTGTCAACATCATTGGAGCCTACTACGATGAACAGACTGGAGAGCCTTTGTTGGTGACAGAACTGATGAAGGAGAATCTGGATCAGTACCTAGAAAAGGTCAAAGGTCACCTGAGTGTTACAGAACAATGCACAATGTGTAGGGACATAGCCAGTGCCCTTGTGTACCTCCACCAGCAAGACCCTCCTATTGCATACTGTGATCTCTGTAGTAAAAATATCTTGATATCGTTTGATGGTCAAGTCAAGTTAGGTGCATGTAGTGGAGCACGGCAGAAGCCACCTGGTGGATACTTTGATGAATTAGCGCCAGGACCTTTTATGTACATGCCACCGGAAGCATTACTTGATGGTGCTCGCTATGATGAAAAGATTGATGTCTTCTCACTTGGTGTGGTCATGACTGAGATTGCCACACAACACCCTCCTTCTGTAGTGGTGATGAACATTGGCGTTGTAAAAGAGATCGAAAGACGACAATCTGACCTATCCAAGATACCCGAGGATCATCCTCTTAAACCCATCATTCTCCAATGTCTACAAGACAATCCAGTGGACAGGCCAAATAGTGCATCAGTTCTCAAAGAAATAAAGAAGATTTGTCCTGTTTCACAACGTAAGTATAATTCAATACATCTGTTGATTCTAATACTGTCAATGTACATCAGACTGTTCTATACTTGTTCATCCTATACTCCATCTCCCACCTACAGAGGAGTGGATTGAGGCCTACCAAGAAGCACTGGAGAAGCAAGGTTCAGTGTCAGTGGAAGTGACCAGATGTCTTTTCATTGGTCCACCAGCAGTGGGGAAGTCCTCATTGAAACACCTTCTAGTCCACAACGAATCCAAAGCAGTAAAGACCAGTACTCCTGTGATGGAAGCTCCCGATGTTGTCAGGGTTACTTCTGAACAGTACGCTATCGAGGAAGGCTCCTCTAATTGGGAGTGTGTGGAAGGAGAGACAATGACACAGTCCATGAAGCTGTCCACTCTGAATCGTCACTATAAGTTTTCACAATCAGTCCAAAGGGAATCAAAAACCAAAGATAATCGTCCAAGTCTTGTACCTGTAGGGGACATAACCTCTAGTTGTGGTGTTCAAGAGTTGGACTCTAGCCAAAGCCGAAGTAGTGGTGATGTTGACAGCGGTCACGATCGTATCGCTACATCTACTCCACAACTACCACTGTCTCAATTGGACCAAGCACTTGACACAATTCAGAAAGAATTGTCAGTAAGAAAAGGTTGGAACCTCCACAATGCCTCTTTCATCCACCTTCTAGATTCAGGAGGTCAGCCAAGCTTCCTCGATACTCTCCCTCTTCTCCTTGCTGTTCCCTGCACCTATGTTCTAGTCTTCAATGCTTCACAAGATCTGGACCAACCTCTCCCTGTGAGCTATCGACCGGACAAAGACACTGAAGAGATTCTCCCCTCAACCCAGACAGAACGGGATCTGATGCAGCGTTTGATGTCTACCTTCCACACAATGGGTGTGAAGCACTCGAAGGAGATGTCTCACTTCCAGGAACATGGAGCTCGATCTCCAAAGCCCAGCATCTTCCTGGTTGGTACGTTTAAAGATGTTCTTCAACAAAAGGACAGCCTCCCTGATCAATGCAAGAAGATCAGTGATGTTATCCACACAATGTCACATTTACCTGCTTTCCGTCATGTTATCAAGGATCCAAGTGGTCGGTCATTTTATCTTGTCAATAACAACTTGACAACAGATCCAGACACGTCTTCGGAAGAGTTCCAGTACATCAACCACTTACGTTCCTCCCTTTCCAGTTCTGATGCAGCCCTCAAAATGGAGGTCCCCCTGATGTGGTACCTCCTTCAACAGGTGACCCACAGATCAGGTCAGAGGCTCATACGATACACAGAACTGAAGGAGTTTGCCACAAAGCACCAGTTGGTGATCTCAGAAAAGCAGTTTTCCAGTTTTGTTAAACTGTTCCATCTGCTGGGATTCTTTGTGTACTTTGACCTTCCCAACACCCCAGAGGAGTCCCAGTGGGTGTGTACTGATGCCACATTCTTCTACAGGGAAGTGTCAAAGCTCCTGTCCCTTCAGTTCACTAGAGTTCAAAGTGCAGAAGGTAATCGCTTCAAGAGGACTGGGGTCATCAGCCCATCTTCCCAATCTGTTCTGGAGGAACTCCATATCAGCAAGGAGATGGATCCAGAGTGGCTGTTCAAGTCCCTACTGCACACTGGCTTAGCTGCCGATATCGATGGAAGATGCCAACAGGTGTTCATCCCAGCAGCTCTCCCCTCACAGGAGCCACCTCCACACACACCAAGTGTGTCCGTTCTGTGCGTCTCCTTTAAGATCCAAAAAAATCCGTGGTCAGAGGAGTACACCAACCTCCCCCAAGGTGTCTTCTGTAGAGTAGTCGTGGAACTAGCCAAAGGTCAATGGAAGGTCCTTCCAACAGAAAGCACTCGTACATCAGTCAAGTTCTTATGGAAGAACAGTCAGATTCTCCTGATGGAGTGCCTGAACAGAGTCGAAGTAGCTGTAACCTTTCAGGAGTCGTTCCTCCCCCCTCGTCTCTGTGATGTGATGGAGATGACCCACAAATACTGCCGTGAAGTCCTGAAATTGGTGAAGACGTCAATGAGGAAGGTGTTGGAAGAAATGTTTGGAGAACACAACCACGATATCGGTGATGTGGTTGTTGGATTCCAGTGTCCTTGTGGTGCTCCGTTCTCCCACATTGCCGAAGAGGAGGACATGTCTGTCCGCTGTGTGGGTGGTGAGATGAGAGGCATATTCCAGAAGCTTTCTCCTGATCAGTTGATTTGGTTCATGCCTATCCAGACCAGTCAAGCTGAGGTACGTGATAGGTGTGTGTGTGTGTGTGTGTGTGTGTGTGCGTGCGTGTGCTTGTGCGTGTGTGTGTGTGTGTGTGTGTGTGTGTGTGCGTGCGTGTGCTTGTGCGTGTGTGTGTGTGTGTGTGTGTGTTTGTTTCATTATCAATTTTGACCAAGATTACTATACAACACTAATAATAATGTATGCAGTGTATGCAATGTACTACCCTTGTGATCCACCTGGGTCCTCTCCTCCTTACAGTTAACCCTTCAGAATCATGGTCAACTGAGATATTATGTACTGAAGGAACTGACTCCATTCCAACATGGTAAGTGTATTTGGTAGTGATGCAAATGTGGCTGGAGTATTTTGTGTGTACGTGTGTGCTGGTAGTGACAGTATACAAGAAAGTATAATCCATCATGCGTTTAATGTGCAGGTGTGTGTCTGCATGTACTTGTTAGCAAATTTACTGTTAGTAACAGTTACTGTTATGTATTATGTATTCCAGCTCCTGGTCTGAATGAAGTACAAGCTGTCATGGATAAGTTCAAAGACAGATTCCTTGAACATGTGGATTCGAGTGCCATTGTGAGAAGATTGGAGATAGAGAGAGTGATTTCTTCTCAATGTGCACACAGCATTAGACAACTCTCCAGCCAGGAAGGAACTGAAGAGATGTTCTTGTACCTCCGAACACACGTTGATCTGGAGAACATGAACAAGCTGTGTGATGTGATGATCGGTAGAGATGGCTATCCAAATATGATTCAACTTGGACGAGATGTAAAAGAGGAGATAACCTCTAGGTAAGTGTGTATGCGTGTTCCATTTCATTTTTACATGTAGTTCCTATTCATGTCCTATCTATTGCAGTATATACTGTACAGTCAGTGGATGTAGTACTGCCTTTCTCAAGAGTATATATTATACTGTCTATAGGTATAGAACAATGTAGGTATAGGACAGTGCATGTATATACAGTATAATTATTGTAGTTGTTTTACTGATTCCATGTTCCGTATATGTATAATATTATTATGTAGATATACTGTACTGTATTTGAGTGCATGCTATATATGACCATGGACAAATGATGTACATAGCTACTTATTTTCATTGTATATTTTCGTAGGTTCAAGCAGTGAGATTCTGTTTGTTATCCATATCCGATAGCATTAATTGGATGTTTGTTTATTTTAGTTACAACTTATTGAGCAGCACAACATGCTATACACCTGTTTACTTGTAGTATACAATATTATTATTATGTTGTTATAATTTCACTGTTACAGTATTTCGAATGGTGCATGTGGCGCAATCATTCTGAAATATGAATCATGTACATATATAAAAGTGTCATGTACAGCTATATAATAATATGATAATATGCTACATACAATATTTATTATACATCTGCATGCATGTGCTCTTATAAATTGATATGATCAGCACAATACTGACATGATATAAATTATAAAAATTAGAGTAAACTGTGATCACAACAATATTATAATGAGATTGAAGTAAGGTTTTTGCTGAAGTGACCATGGATAACATCATACATGATGGCTGTGTGAAAGTACATTTTATCAATAAAAAACATCGAGAATGCTCACATTGACACAATCCTGCTAACGTTAGTTAAAGCACCTGGAGCATCATTCTTATGTAACATGAAGTATCCTTGGACCTGAGCCAGACTGATGGGTCTCCCGATACTCACTGCCTCACCAGCAAACATCACAGCTGCCTCCTCTGGTTGGTCAGGAAAGAAGCGGGAGTACATACACTGCAGCTGGTGGGCCGTAGCATAGTCTATGCACTGCTTGTAGTCAACACGTCCTGGTCGGATCAGGGCAGGGTCAAGTCGCTCCAGGTAGTTGGTTGTCATGAACAGGATTCTTGCTTCTGTGGAGGCTACTCCATCCAGTGCATTCAGAAGACCACTCAGAGAGAGCCTGCTCAGACCGTCATATGCCGTCTTCATACTGGGATGGTCTTCTCTACTGACAAAGGCAGCATCGATGTCCTCCAGTAGGATGATGCTCTGTTGAGGGGCAATGCTGAGAAGATAGTTGAGTCTATCGTCTGATAGTCCGCGATCGCTGAGGTTCAGAACACATATGCTGTATTCCAAGTGAACGGCCAAGGCAGTGATAAGACTACTCTATATAGCTAGTTGCACCCGGGTGGACCGTACAGGAGGTAACTGCTGCTATAGGAGATTCCCCTCTAGCTGACTGTACCACTTGGGGTTGTGAATAAACTCCTCAAAATTGCTAACAATGTCTTCAGCAACAACTTTGTCCAGAATGACAGAGTCTAGGACGCTTCATGATACAAGCCGTAGCAGCGGCCGTGCTATTCGGACCACGCCTACAATATGGATTAATAGGGGCATTTTAGTAGGAGTAGACCTCGGCGTGGATCGCGAGTGACATCACTTGACTTTCAGAGCAAGTATTTGACCAGCTTCAGCACAGATCGTACTAGCTCGAGGAGGAAGAGTGGGGAGTATTCAAGTGGACCTGTAGTTGCTCCTCAGTCACAAGTGTTGTATTACCTTCAACTCTAAGCTACCCCATGTATACGTAGCTAGCTACCCTACTGAGGTAAGACGACTCAATATGAATAGTATCACTTATTGGCTATGGCACTAATGTTAGGCCTACCCTTACGTTTACTTGTAACGTGGGTTATTCTAAAGAATCCTAGATAGGTTCTAAGCGATTTTACTAATTCGTGTGAAGTAAGACTGAAGTAAAATGGGGTAGCTAGCTAGTTCTGATCACGGTATAGATCCCAGTCACGTACTGGTGAATAGACAGTTTGCTACTGTAAATGTTAGGGTTTTGATGACAACTACAGTGTTCCACTGGTAATGGTATCCCTTAGCTACAACATACCTGACAGTGAAGCCAGCAACTTGCTTTCTGTTATTCACCAGTGATCGGGATTGCCCCATTTTACCTTATCTGTATGTTGAATGTTGACTTGTTCGACCTCTGTATCTTCTGTTGTAATGTCAAATCTTTATCCTGTGTTTAGGTCTCTCATCATGGAACTGAAGAAATTAGGGTACCGTCCTAAGCCCAGAGGTCTTGTGATTGAACGGGAAATAGGTAGAGGAGGATATGGCTCAGTATACAGGGGAACACTGGATGGGAAACCTGTAGCTGTGAAGAAATTACACCGAGTCCTTTTGGAGCCAGCAACTGATATGAATAGAGGGCTTGTTCAGGTATATAAACTACTGTCCTCAGATCATCCTGGTATTGTCAAGATCATCGGAGCCTACTACGATGAAACGACTGGAGGGCCCATGTTGGTGATGGAACTGATGAAGGAGAATCTGGATCAGTACCTAGAAAAGGTCAAAGGTCACCTGAGTGTTGCAGAACAATGCATGATGTGTAGGGACATAGCCAGTGCCCTTGTGTACCTCCACCAGCAAGACCCTCCTATTGCATACTGTGCTCTCACAAGTAGAAATATCTTGATATCGTTTGATGGTCAAGTCAAGTTAGGTGCATGTAGTCAAGCACGGCGGAAGCTACCTGGTGGATATTTTGATGTACCACAGCCAGAAACTGCTATATACTTGCCACCGGAAGCATTACGTCGTGGTGCTCGCTATGATGAAAAGATTGATATCTTCTCACTTGGTGTGGTCATGACTGAGATTGCCACACAACATCCTCCTTCTTTAGAGTTGAAGAACATTGGCATTGTAGAAGAGATCAAAAGACGTCAATCTGACCTATCCAAGATATCTGAGGATCATCCTCTTAAACCCATCATTCTCCAATGTCTACAAGACAATCCAGTGGACAGGCCAAATAGTGCATCAGTTCTCGAAGAAATAAAGAGGATTTGTCCTTTTTCACAACGTAAGTATCATTCAACACATCTGTTGATTCAAATACTGTCAATGTACATCAGACTGTTCTATACACCCTATACTCCATCTCCCACCTACAGAGGAGTGGATTGAGGCCTACCAAGAAGCACTAGAGAAGCAAGGTTCAGTGTCAGTAGAAGTGATCAGATGTCTTTTCATTGGTCCACCAGCAGTGGGAAAGTCCTCACTGAAACACCTTCTAGTTCACAATGAATCCAAAGCAGTGAAGACCAGTACTCCTGTGATGGAAGCTCCTGATGTTGTCAGGGTTACTTCTGAGCAGTACGCTATTGAAGAAGGCTCCTCCAATTGGGAGTTAGTGGAAGGAGAGAGAATGACACAGTCAGTACAGCTGTCTGCTCTAGAGCATCAACACCAGTCCTTGTGTAAGGATACCACAAAACCTGAAGCTTTAGAATCTGTTCAACCAGATGCAGGGATGAGTCGTTTCCAAATGCTTTTGAATTTCTTTCATAGAATAATCTTTCCGGCAAGACACTCCCAAACAAGCAATCCAGAAGTAGAAAATGCTGACAGCCAAGCATCAAACCGTAGGACAGTTTCCCCAATATTGGAAGTTGTTCCGAAGCATGGCCCTCACTCTGGAGCACAATCCACAAGATTAGAAGACATTCATGAGCAGTTGGTACACAAGCAAGTGGTCCTGAAGAGTGGGATTGTTCTCGACAATGCCTCTTTCATCCACCTTCTGGATTCAGGAGGTCAGCCAAGCTTCCTCGATACTCTCCCTCTTCTTCTTGCTGTTCCCTGCACCTATGCTCTAGTCTTCAATGCTTCACAAGATCTGGACCAACCTCTCGCTGTGAGCTATCGACCGGACAAAGACACTGAAGAGATTCTCCCCTCAACCCAGACAGGACGGGATCTGATACAGCTTTTGATGTCTACCTTCCACACAATGGGTGTGAAGCACTCGAAGGAGATGTCTCACTTCCAGGAACATGGAGCTCGATCTCCAAAGCCCAGCATCTTCCTGGTTGGTACGTTTAAAGATGTTCTTCAACAAAAGGACAGCCTCCCTGATCAATGCAAGAAGATCAGTGATGTTATCCACACAATGTCACATTTACCTGCTTTCCGTCATGTTATCAAGGATCCAAGTGGTCGGTCATTTTATCTTGTCAATAACAACTTGACAACAGATCCAGACACGTCTTCGGAAGAGTTCCAGTACATCAACCACTTACGTTCCTCCCTTTCCAGTTCTGATGCAGCCCTCAAAATGGAGGTCCCCCTGATGTGGTACCTCCTTCAACAGGTGACCCACAGATCAGGTCAGAGGCTCATACGATACACAGAACTGAAGGAGTTTGCCACAAAGCACCAGTTGGTGATCTCAGAACAGCAGTTTTCCAGTTTTGTCAAACTGTTCCATCTGCTGGGATTCTTTGTGTACTTTGACCTTCCCAACACCCCAGAGGAGTCCCAGTGGGTGTGTACTGATGCCACGTTCTTCTACAGGGAAGTGTCAAAGCTCCTGTCCATTCAGTTCACTAGAGTTCAAAGTGAAGAAGGTAATCGCTTCAAGAGGACTGGGATCATTGGTCCGTCTTCCCAATCTGTTCTGGAGGAACTCCATATCAGCAAGGAAATGGATCCAGAGTGGCTGTTCAAGTCACTACTGCACACTGGCATAGCTGCCGATATCGATGGAAGATGCCATCAAGTGTTCATCCCAGCAGCTCTCCCCTCACAGGAACCACCTCCACACACACCAAGTGTGTCTGTTCTGTGCGTCTCCTTCAAGATCCAAAAAGATCCATGGTCAGAGGAGTACACCAACCTCCCCCAAGGTGTCTTCTGTAGAGTAGTCGTGGAACTAGCCAAAGGTCCATGGAAGGTCCTTCCAACGGGAAGCACTCGTACATCAGTCAAGTTCTTATGGAAGAACTGTCAGATTCTCCTGATGGAGTGCCTGAACAGAGTTGAAGTAGCTGTGACCTTTCAGGAGTCGTTCCTCCCCCCTCATCCCTGTGATGTGATGAAGATGACCCACGAATACTGCCGTGAAGTCCTGGAATTGGTGAAGACATCAATGAGGAAGGTGTCGGAAGAAATGTTCGGAGAACACAACCACGATATCGGTGATGTGGTTGTTGGATTCCAGTGTCCCTGTGGTGCTCCGTTCTCCCACATTGCCGAAGAGGAGCACATGTCTGTCCGCTGTGTGGGTGGTGAGATGAGAGACATATTCCAGAAGCTTTCTCCAGATCAGTTGATTTGGATCACACCTATCCAGACCAGTCAAGTTGAGGTATGTGATACATAGGTGTGTGTGTGTGTGTATTGCGTGCGTGCGTGCGTGCGTGCGTGCGTGCATACGTGCGTGCGTGCGTGTGTGTGTGTGTGTGTGTGTGTGTGTGTGTGTGTGTGTATGTGTGCGTGCATGCGTGCGTTACGTCTGGTTCATTATCAAATTCGATCAAAAATACTATGTAATATACTTTATAACACTAATAATAATGTATGCAGTGTATGCAATGTACTACCCTTGTGATCCACCTGGGTCCTCTCCTCCCTACAGTTAACCCTTCAGAATCATGGTCAACTAAGATATTATGCACTGAAGGAGCTGACTCCATCCCAACATGGTAAGTTTATTTGGTAACGATGCTGATGTGGCTGGAGTATTTTGTGTGTGCGTGTGTGTGTGCTGGTAGTGACAGTATACAAGTAAGTATAATCCATCATATTTTTGATGTGCAGGTGTGTGTCTGCATGTACTTTTTAGCAAATTTACTGTTAGTAACAGTTACTGTTATGTATTATGTATTCCAGTTCCTGGTCTGAATGAAGTACAAGCTGTCATGGATAAGTTCAAAGACAGATTCCTTGAACATGTAGATTCGAGTGCCATTGTGAGAAGATTGGAGATAGAGGGAGTGATTTCTCCTCAATGTGCACACAGCATTAGACAGCTCTCCAGCAAGGAAGGAACTGAAGAGATGTTCTTGTACCTCCGAACACACGTTAATCTGAAGAACATGAACAAGCTGTGTGATGTGATGATCAGTAGAGAGGGCTATCCAAATATGATTCAACTTGGACGAGACATAAAGGAGGAGTTAACCTCTAGGTAAGTGTGTGTATGATATGTTCCTATTCATGTCCTATCTATTGCAGTATATACTGTACAGTCGGTGGATGTAGTACTGCCTTTCTCGAGAGTACAGTGTAGGTATAGGACAGTGTAGGTATAGGACAGTGTAGGTATAGGACAGTGTAGGTATAAGACAGTGTAGGTATGAGACAGTGTAAAAATAATATTATAGTTGTTTCACTGATTCCATATTCCGTATGTATGTAATATATTATGTAGATATACTGTACTGTATTTGATTGCATGCTATGACCATGGACAAATGATGTACGTAGCTACTTATTTTCATTGTATGCGTTTGTAGGTTCAAGCAGTGAGATTCCATTTGTTATCCATAACCGATAGCATTGGATGTTTGTATAGCAGTTGCAGCAAAATATGCTATAACACCTGTATGCTATTCACTATTTTCATTATTATTATGAAATTTCAAATGATATACATACTTGTGGCACAATCATCCTGAATTATGAATCATGTATATTATTACAAAAAAATTATAGATTTAGTATAATATATAATAATAATAATACAATTATTATACATCCGCATGCATGTGTTCAAAAATCAATATATATAACAAGACGAATAAAATTAAAATAGACTGCGATCATGACAACAATATTATTATTATAATGAGATTAAAGTAAGGTTTTTTGCTGAAGTGATCGTGGGTAACATGATGCGCCTGAGTGAAAGTACCTTTTATCAATAAAAACATTGAGCATGCTCACATTCACACAATCCTGCTAACGTTAGTTAAAGCACCTGGAGCATCATTCTTATGTAACATGAAGTATCCTTGGACCTGAGCCAGACTGATGGGTCTCCCGATACTCACTGCCTCACCAGCAAACATCACAGCTGCCTCCTCTGGTTGGTCAGGAAAGAAGCGGGAGTACATACACTGCAGCTGGTGGGCCGTAGCATAGTCTATGCACTGCTTGTAGTCAACACGTCCTGGTCGGATCAGGGCAGGATCAAGTCGCTCCAGGTAGTTGGTAGTCATGAACAGGATTCTTGCTTCTGTGGAGGCTACTCCATCCAGTGCATTCAGAAGACCACTCAGAGAGAGCCTGCTCAGACCGTCATATGCTGTCTTCATACTGGGATGGTCTTCTCTACTGACAAAGGCAGCATCGATGTCCTCCAGTAGGATGATGCTCTGTTGAGGGGCAATGCTGAGAAGATAGTTGAGTCTATCGTCTGATAGTCCGCGATCACTGAGGTTTAGAACACATATGCTGTATTCCAGGTGACCGGCCAATGCAGTGATGAAACTACTCTTACCACACCCGGGTGGACCGTATAGGAGGTAACCGCGTCTACAGGGGATTCCCCTCTGAGTGTACCACTTGGGGTTGTGTATAAACTCCTCACCATTGCTAACAATGTCTTTAGCAACACCTTTGTCCAGAATAACAGAGTCTAGAGGACGCTTCTTCCTTGGATACCCGAACTGTCTCCATTCTGCTCCAGCTGCGATGTACATTATTGTCCTTCCTTCATGGCTGAGGAGAGCCTTGCTCCTCGCCTCCTTCAGCATGTTAAAGTAGCTAGATCTGTCTGTTCCTCCCGATGGTGGTCAGGGTAACGGTCTCCCAAGGTGTACCCGAGTGTAGATCCACCATCACCAATTTGTTAGGGTCTATGATGCCAACAACCCATAGCCGCGGAGTGCAAATACGGACCACGCCTACATGTAAGATTAATAGGGTCATTTTAGTAGGAGCATAGACACTCTAAACTACGTAACCAGTTTAGAGTGTCTATGGTAGGAGTAGCTAGCTAGCTAAGAGTTGATCGACCGGTACCAAACCGCGACTTCATGAGCAAGTATTTGACCAGCATCAGCACAGTTCGTACTAGCTCGAGGAGGAGGAGTGGGAAGTATAGCTAGTGGCCGTGTAAATCTTCCCCTTCAATTGCGCCTTTGCGGGTCGCGAGTAGCTACGTACGTATCTAAGGTTGTTTTACTTTCAACTCCAAGCTACCTCATGTACTAACTATACCTCGGTAAGTATATCACTTATTGGCCGTGGCACTAATATTACCCTTACCTTTACTTGTAACGTGGATTATACCATAGAATCCTAGATAGGTTTAGAGAGATTTTGCTATACGGTGTGAAGTACGACTAAAGTAGATTATGATAATTCTGCTCACTGTAGATAACCCCAGTCACTAGTGAAAACAGTCTACTTCGAAATGCTAAGGTTTTGATGACAACTACAGTGTTCCACTGGTAATGGTATCCCTTAGCTACAACATACCTGGCAGTGAAGCCAGCAACTTGCTTTCTGTTACTCACCAGTGATCGGGATTACCCCATTTTACCTTAACTGTATGTTGAATGTTGACTTGTTCGACCTCTGTATCTTCTGTTGTGATGTCAAATCTTTATTCTGTGTTTAGTTCTCTCATCATGGAACTGGAGAAATTAGGGTACCTTCCTAAGCCCAAAGGTCTTGTGATTGAAGGGGAAATAGATAGAGGTGCTTATTGCACAGTACACAGGGGAACACTGGATGGGAAACCTGTAGCTGTGAAGAAGTTACATGGACTCCCTTTGGAAGTAGCAAGTCAAAAACCTTCGGATGTGATTGATATGAAGAGACGGTTTATTCAGACACATAATCTACTGTCCTCAGATCATTCTGGTATTGTCGACATCATTGGAGTGTACTACGATGAACAGACTGGAATGCCCATGTTGGTGATGGAACTGATGGGGGGAAACCTGTTGCAGTACCTGAAAGAGGTCAAAGGTCACCTAAGTGTTGCAGAACAATGCACAATGTGTAGGGACATAGCCAGTGCCCTTGTGTACCTCCACCAGCAAGACCCTCCTATTGCATACTGTGCTCTCACAAGTAGAAATATCTTGATATCATTTGATGGTCAAGTCAAGTTAGGTGCATGTAGTCAAGCACGGCAGAAGCCACCTGGTGGATATTTTGATGAACCACAGCCAGGAACGTTTATGTACATGCCACCGGAAGCATTACGTCGTGGTGCTCGCTATGATGAAAAGATTGATGTCTTCTCACTTGGTGTGGTCATGATTGAGATTGCCACACAACACCCTCCTCCTATAGAGTTTAAGAACATTGGCGTTGTAAAAGAGATCGAAAGACGTCAATCTGACCTATTCAAGATACCCGAGGATCATCCTCTTAAACCCATCATTCTCCAATGTCTACAAGACAATCCAGTGGACAGGCCAAGTAGTGCGTCAGTTCTCAAAGAAATAAAGAAGACTTGTCCTGTTTCGCAAAGTAAGTATCATTCAACACATCTGTTGATTCATATACTGTCAATGTACATCAGACTGTTCTATACATCCTGTACTCCATCTCCCACCTACAGAGGAGTGGATTGAGGCCTACCAAGAAGCACTAGAGAAGCAAGGTTCAGTGTCGGTGGAAGTGACCAGATGTCTTTTCATCGGTCCACCAGCAGTGGGGAAGTCCTCATTGAAACACCTTCTAGTTCACAATGAATCCAAAGCAGTGAAGACCAGTACTCCTGTGATGGAAGCTCCCGATGTTGTCAGGGTTACTTCTGAGCAGTACGCTATCGAGGAAGGCTCCTCCAATTGGGAGTTAGTGGAAGGAGAGACAATGACACAGTCAGTACAGATGTCTGCTTTAGAACATCAATACCAGTCCTTGTGTAAGGATACCACAAAACCTGAAGCTTTAGAATCTGTTCAACCAGATGTAGGGATGAGTCGTTTCCAAATGCTTTTGAATTTCTTTCGTAGAATAATGTTTCCGGCAAGACACTCCCAAACAAGCAATCCAGAAGTAGAAAATGCTGACAGCCAAGCATCAAACCGTAGGACAGTTTCTCCAATATTGGAAGTTGTTCCGAAGCATGGCCCTCACTCTGGAGCACAATCCACAAGATTAGAAGACATTCATGAGCAGTTGGTACACAAGAAAGTGGTACTAAAGAGTGGGATTGTTCTCGACCATGCCTCTTTCATTCACCTTCTGGATTCAGGAGGTCAGCCAAGCTTCCTCGATACTCTCCCTCTTCTCCTTGCTGTTCCCTGCACCTATGTTCTAGTCTTTAATGCTTCACAAGATCTGGACCAACCCCTCCCTGTGAGCTATCGACCAGACAAGGACACTGAAGAGATTCTCCCCTCAACCCAGACAGGACGGGATCTGATGCATCGTTTGATGTCTAGCTTCCACACAATGGGTGTGAAGCACTCGAAGGAGATGTCCCACTTCCAGAAACATGGCGCTCAATCTCCAAAGCCAAGCATCTTCCTGGTTGGTACGTTCAAAGATGTTCTTCAACAAAAGGACATGCTCCCTGATCGATGCAAGAAGATCAGTGACGTTATCCACACAATGTCACATTTGCCCGCTTTCCGTCATGTTGTCAAGGATCCAAGTGGTCGGCCATTTTATTTTGTCAACAACGTGACAACAGATCCAGACACGTCTTCGGAAGAGTTCCAGTACATCAACCACTTACGTTCCTCCCTTTCCAGTTCCGATGCATCCCTCAAAATGGAGGTCCCCCTGATGTGGTACCTCCTTCAACAGGTGACCCACAGATCAAGTCAGAGGCTCATACGATACACAGAACTGAAGGAGTTTGCCACAAAGCACCAGTTGGTGATCTCAGAACAGCAGTTTTCCAGTTTTGTGAAACTGTTCCATCTGCTGGGATTCTTTGTATACTTTGACCTTCCCAACACCCCAGAGGAGTCCCAGTGGGTGTGTACTGATGCCACGTTCTTCTACGGGGAAGTGTCAAAGCTCCTGTCCATTCAGTTCACTCCTGTTCAAAGTGCAGAAGGTAATCGCTTCAAGAGGACTGGGATCATCGGTCCATCTTCCCAATCTGTTCTGGAGGAACTCCATATCAGCAAGGAGATGGATCCAGTGTGGTTGTTCAAGGCCCTACTACACATTGGCATAGCTGCCGATATCGATGGAAGATGCCAACAGGTGTTTATCCCAGCAGCTCTCCCCTCACAGGAACCACCTCCGCACACACCAAGTGTGTCCGTTTTATGCGTCTCCTTCAAGATCCAAAACGATCCATGGGCAGAGAAGTTCCATAATCTCCCCCAAGGTGTCTTCTGTAGAGTAGTCGTGGAACTAGCCAAATGTCCTTGGGATGTCCTTCCAACAGAAAGCACTCGTACATCAGTCAAGTTCTTATGGAAGAACAGTCAGATTCTCCTGATGGAGTGTCTGAACAGAGTTGAAGTAGCTGTAACCTTTCAGGAGTCATTCCTCCCCCCTCATCCCTGTGATGTGATGAAGATGACCCATGAATACTGCCATGAAGTCCTGGAATTGGTGAAGACGTCAATGAGGAAGGTGTCGGAAGAAATGTTTGGAGAACACAACCACGATATCGGTGATGTGGTTGTTGGATTCCAGTGTCCCTGTGGTGCTCCGTTCTCCCACATTGCCCAAGAGGAGCACATGTCTGTCCGCTGTGTGGGTGGTGAGATGAGAGACATATTCCAGAAGCTTTCTCCTGATCAGTTGATTTGGTTCACACCTATCCAGACCAGTGAAGTTGAGGTATGTGATAGGTGTGTGTGTGTGTGTGTTTGTGTGTGTGTGTTGTGTGTGTGTGTGTGTGTGTGTGTGTGTGTGTGTGTGTGTGTGTGTGTGTGTGTGTGTGTGTGTGTGCCTGCGTGCGTGCGTGTGTGTGTGTGTGTGTGCGCGCGCGTGCGTGCGTGTGTGTGTGCATGTGTGTTATGTCTGTTTCATTATCAAATTTGGTTGAAAATACCATACTGTACAATACTAATAATAATGTATGCAGTGTATGCAATGTACAACCCTTGTGATCCACCTGGGTCCTCTCCTCCCTACAGTTGACCCTTCAGAATCACAGTCAACTGAGATATTATGTACTGAAGGAACTGACTCCATCCCAACATGGTAAGTATATTTGGTAGCAATGCTAATGTGGCTGGAGTATAATGTGTGTGTGTGTGTGTGTGTGTGCATGTGTGTGTGTGTGTGTGTGTGTGTGTGTGTGTGTGTGTGTGTGTGTGTGTGTGTGTGTGTGTGTGTGTGTGTGTGTGTGTGTGTGTGTGTGTGTGTGTGTGTGTGTGTGTGTGTGTGTGTGTGTGTGTGTGTGTGTGTGTGTGTGTGTGTGTGTGTGTGTGTGTGTGTGTGTGTGTGTGTGTGTGTGTGTGTGTGTGTGTGTGTGTGTGTGTGTGTGTGTGTGTGTGTGTGTGTGTGTGTGTGTGTGTGTGTGTGTGTGTGTGTGTGTGTGTGTGTGTGTGTGTGTGTGTGTGTGTGTGTGTGTGTGTGTGTGTGTGTGTGTGTGTGTGTGTGTGTGTGTGTGTGTGTGTGTGTGTGTGTGTGTGTGTGTGTGTGTGTGTGTGTGTGTGTGTGTGCTGGTAGTGACAGTATACATGTAAGTATAATCCATCATACTTTTGATGTGCAGGTGTATGTACGTTTTAGCAAATTTATTGTTAGTGGCAGTTACTGTTATGTATTACGTATGCATTTCAGCTCCTGGTCTGAATGAAGTACAAGCTGTCATGGATAAGTTCAAAGACAGATTCCTTGAACATGTAGATTCGAGTGCCATTGTGAGAAGATTGGAGATAGAGGGAGTGATTTCTTCTCAATGTGCACACAGCATTAGACAGCTCTCCAGCCAGGAAGGAACTGAAGAGATGTTCTTGTACCTCCGAACACACATTGATCTGGAGAACATGAACAAACTGTGTGACGTGATGATCGGTAGAGAGGGCTATCCAAATATGATTCAACTTGGACGAGACATAAAGGAGGAGTTGACCTCTAGGTAAGTATGTATACATGTTTCTATTCATGTCCTATCTATTGCAGTATATACTGTACAGTCAGTGGATGTAGTACTGCCTTTCTCAAGAGTATATATACTGGCTATAGGTATAGAACAATGTAGGTATAGGACAGTGCATGTATATACAGTATAATTATTGTAGTTGTTTTACTGATTCCATGTTCCGTATAATGTATATTATGTAGATATACTGTACTGTATTTGATTGCATGCTATACATGACCATGGACAAATGATGTACGTAGCTACTCATTTTCATTGTATATTTTCGTAGGTTCAAGCAGTGAGATTCTGTTTGTTATCCATAACCGATAGCATTGGATGTTTGTTTATTTTAGTTACAACTTATTGAGCATCACAACATGCTATACACCTGTTTACTTGTAGTATACATTATTATTATTATTATTATTATTATTATTATGTTGTTATAATTTTACTGTTACAGTATTTCGAATGGTACATGTGGTGCAATCATTCTGAAATATGAATCATGTACTATATAAAAGTGTCATGTACAGCCATATAATAATATGATAATATGCATACAATATTTAATATACACCTGCAGGCATGTGTTCTTATATTGATATGACCAGCACAATACTGACATTATATAAATTATTAAAATTAGAGTAGACTGTAATCATAACAAAATATTATTATAATGAAATTGAAGTAAGGATTTTGCTTAAGTGGCCATGGATAACATCTTACATGATGCCTGTGTGAAAGTACATTATTATCAATAAAAAAACATTGAGCATGCTCACATTGACACAATCCTGCTAACGTTAGTTAAAGCACCTGGAGCATCATTCTTATGTAACATGAAGTACCCTTGGACCTGAGCCAGACTGATGGGTCTCCCGATACTCACTGCCTCACCAGCAAACATCACAGCTGCCTCCTCTGGTTGGTCAGGAAAGAAGCGGGAGTACATACACTGCAGCTGGTGGGCCGTAGCATAGTCTATGCACTGCTTGTAGTCAACACGTCCTGGTCGGATCAGGGCAGGATCAAGTCGCTCCAGGTAGTTGGTTGTCATGAACAGGATTCTTGCTTCTGTGGAGGCTACTCCATCCAGTGCATTCAGAAGACCACTCAGAGAGAGCCTGCTCAGACCGTCATATGCCGTCTTCATACTGGGATGGTCTTCTCTACTGACAAAGGCAGCATCAATGTCCTCCAGTAGGATGATGCTCTGTTGAGGGGCAATGCTGAGAAGATAGTTGAGTCTATCGTCTGATAGTCCGCGATCACTGAGGTTCAGAACACATATGCTGTATTCCAGGTGACCGGCCAAGGCAGTGATGAAACTACTCTTACCACACCCGGGTGGACCGTACAGGAGGTAACCGCGTCTGTAGGGGATTCCCCTCTGAGTGTACCACTTGGGGTTGTGTATAAACTCCTCAACATCGCTAACAATGTCTTCAGTAACACCTTTGTCCAGAATAACAGAGTCTAGAGGACGTTTCTTCCTGGGATACCCGAACTGTCTCCATTCTGCTCCAGCTGCAATGTACATTATCGTCCTTCCTTCATGGCTGAGGAGAGCCTTGCTCCTCGCCTCATTCAGCATGTCAAAGTAGATCTGTCTGTTCCTCCCGATGGTGGTCAGGGTAACGGTCTCCCAAGGTGTGCCCGAGTGTAGATCCACCATTTGTTTCTCTCTGCTCCTTTCTACTCTGAACAGAGAACCTCGGTACCAAAAGAAATGCACTCCCGGACTAGGGACAAACTGGAATCTAGTGTCTATTTTACCGTTTTCATGTTGGTGGAAGCTAGTTTCAACGCTGAGATGCTGCGCTCTGCTGGTGTTGTTCGTGATCCATTGGAGCAGCCACAAGTAGCTCTTGTCCTTGCTGGGAACCTCCAGAGTTGTCATACATTGTCGACGGAACAGGATTGAAGCCGCTTGAAATCCTTTCCTGAGAAGGGCTAGCCCTGCTCCGACCCCAACTAGCCCAAAACCAGCTCCGAAATAAGGGTTGTCTTTGAGAGAACCGAGCAAGTCCGCTAATGGCATATTTTCGAACCACGCCTACAACTAAAATCACAGGGGACTCCATATATTACTCCCATGCAATTGTACTCGTACATGTACAAGTACACGTACACGTACATGTACAGCATGAAGTCGTGCATGGAGTGATGGGCCATGTATGAGTGTATGACATTGTACCTATACATGATTATGTAAAATGTACATCATTAGAGTATTTACTGCATGTGACAAGTAATCCAAGTTAGAAGCAGAAGTGGAGCACATGCATCCTCCACACGTACACTCAAATTACTTTGGTGTACACATCTCTTTTGGACGTAACTGAAGACTTGATTTTTGGCAAATTTAAAAATGAAGTATTTACGCTCGAATTCCAACCCATGCCATGCAATGTTCAATTTTCAGCACTGTTACCCATGGTCATATCTCATATAAACTCACCTGTAGTTATACACATCATACACATGAAGTTTAGTATATAGTTCAGAGCCTAAAAGTTTTTTTTGAATTTGAATTCAAAAGTTACTGAAGTTGAATCCTAATCTTGTCTCTGACCCAACAATTGCAAGAACATGGGTTTCGAGCTTGAGGGTCAACTTTGCCAGAATATACACATGTACATACACAAGGATGGACACTAGTCATGTTATTATCGATTAACACAATATAGAATATTAATCTGTGCTTCATTTACACAACAAATTCAAAAGCAAATTAAAATTAACAATGAGGAATCGTCAGCATGGTCTAAATCATGTTTGTATGTTACTATGGTGATAACAATAAGGGAATCACAATACACAATGTGGTACAAAAACACGTTGTTCAGTGCTGCGAGAATCACACCCTGAAGGTGTGGACCACCCGGATCACATACTGCCGACAGATGGGACATTCATTCATTTGTTTCCCGCAGGTCACACATGTGACCATGTGACCACATTCCAAGAACACGCAATCCACTGGAGCGTCCATACAGATCTTACAGACATATTCATCTTGTGCCACTTAGCATACAAAAAAGAAAAAAAGCTGAATGAATATTGATCTCTTATAATATGTATGTATGTACGTATGTATATACGTATAGTTTATAGGCATCTACGTATGTATGCATATATGTACATATGTACAGTCTATAAGCATCTGTGTGTACATGTGTACAGACACCAGTACAAGCATTTCAGATGTACAATAAGAACCTTACAATGTATACAAATTGGATGAATATGTATATACGTATGTACTTATGAATGTTGATATACGTATGGACATACGGTACTAATCATACAAAACTGAACGTTCTACGGGCGTACCCGTAGTGTGAAAACGCCCGTGAAACGGGTACGGGTACGGGCGTACCGTCATGAGTGTTCCTCGGCGTATCGTGGATAGCGAGGCGTGATACAATTCGTTCTTAAGTAGTTGTTAGAGTTCGACCGCGGTCGTTTCGTCGTCTTCTGCGTAGCTTTTTCTCGAACGACGACAATAGAGAATTCGCTGCTTCACGTAACTCGAATAAACCATCTTCTAACGAACTATAACATGATGAAAAGGAGATACGTAGGTGTAACTCTAGGTATCACTATGTAGGTGTACATTTTTGCAATCGTCAAGTTCGGTAAACGGCCGTTCCCGTTTAGTGGGTACGGGTACGGAACGGGTACGGGTACGCCCGTTCCGTACCCATAGAACGTTCAGTTTTATATGATTAGTACCGTACGTACATCAACATATGTTATGCACATACGTATGATTGTACATAATACAGACATGTACATACATACATACAATACAATATTGTACATAGATGCTTTGAGAATTTGAAAATTGAAAAATCCTGTGTACTGCTTTGGTAGGGCTTTGACAAGAGCATTCCATCCAGAGGTAGCCAATTCACTCATTCATTAGCACTGAATTAGGGTTCCATACACAGTCATTACTCTCCATGTATGGACATGGCAGGCATGTGTACACACACAAGCAACACACACACACACACACACACACACACACACACACACAACACACACAGAGCTAGGCATGGCCACACCCATTGTCCTCTGACTGTACAAGTGTACGTATGTAAACCACAGTACAGTGGTGAAGTGCAAGGATACTTACTTGTACCAGCAGCCATGGCCAGTCGCTCTGAATGGTGGGTAAAGGAACCATGTGAATTAGATGAAGAAGGTACTATACGTACCAAGTCAATATGTATGCAGATGTTTATATACACATACGTATACAGTACAATTATAGACATACGTACATATCTATAATATTATACACATATGGAAATGGACATTTCATCATCATCAATACAATACAATTTACATACATACAGGGATGATTGTTCTAATTGACACCAGGTAGATTGGAGTTAGGGTGTTGCCACATTTGTACATATGTACCATAAGTACGATACATACATAGGTATGTATCGTACCTAAAACAGCAAATTGAATTTCTTGTACAGAAATCATGTTTACACACTTGCGCGCACGCACACACACACACACACACGCTATATTGAATATAATATTGTATAATACCATGTATGTATGTACATACGTACGTTATGTACATGTACGTATGTATGCACAGATGTGGATTAATATACGTACATACGCATGTACGTATGTATTAACCTTGTTCTAACTTCCTCGACTCCCATAATCTCTGCAGTCGATCCACAAGTTCCTTTCTCTCCACACATCCTTTGATATCAACATAGTTTCTGACAAGGATGGTCTTCAGTTGGCGAACAGTCAACCTCTTGATGTCATCTTCGTGGTCGATGTCGTTCAGAGTGGGGACTGTGTTGGGGTCAAAACTCTTCTCAACGTACTGCAGTGGAGAGTTGAAATGTCAAATAACCATGAATACATAATATGATTGAGAGGTCAAATCTCTCAAAAATTGCAAAAAGACGTACGTACATACCCATTGCCATAGTCAAGCTAAACTACGTATGTACGTATATGGGCGTGTAAGGGACTCTGAGATAGTGATAAGAGATAAGTATTATGCTTGCATTGGGATTACTTTTCAAAACAAGAGATTGTTGTGCTGACTACACAACTCAAGTTGACTTCAAGTGTACACATATGTGCAAATACACAATAGTGTGTGTGTGTGTGTGTGTGTGTGTGTGTGTGTGTGTGTGTGTGCGTGCGTGTGTGTGTGTGTGTGTGTGTGTGTGGAATATTTCACTTTCCATTGAGGGCCAGACTACACATGCAATGTACGTACCTCAGCTACGTACGTATGCATGTACGTAGTTGCAGAAGTGCACGTACGTATACACACACTCTGTCTACCATACTTAGATCATTGCATAATCACCAGCAAATGGTGGGTTGTGGGTTGCCTACGTACGTATGTCAGGATAGAGTGAACCATTGCAGGTTGGTTGCATATGGGACCACAAGTATACAGTTGGGGGCTGGATTATCAAGGTTGTAATGTGTACGTATGTACATGCGTATGCAGTGGGAGATGTGCATTCATGGATCCAATCAACACAGGCAGGTGAGCCCCCCAGAGAGATGGCTTGATCGTAATCAATATTTCTAGGTATGCAAAACATGGTAGACATGTACGTATCTGTGGATTTGATAAGTATGAACATCTACGTAGGTATGTGACGAGGTGGCTGTTGGTGTTCCTCATCCCGACAGCACCTAGTGCGCACTCAATTAATGGAATAGTTGACATGAATGGCTCATATACTCAGGTATGTGTGGTGGACATATCCCACAGTATCTACCCTGTAATACGTACTTCCCGTATTACTAGAGGACTGTGTGGGATACAACACATACCATTGCACAGGACTGGAGGACTGTGTGGGATACAACACATACCACTGCACTAAACTGGAGGACTGTGTGGGACACAACACATACCACTGCACTAGACTGGAGGACTGTGTGGGACACAACACATACCACTGCACTAGACTGGAGGACTATGTGGGATACAACATACACCATTGCACTAGACTGGAGGACTGTGTGAGATACAACACACACTACTGCACCTCTCCAGAGAGGTCAAATTCCACAACAGAGAAAGCCATTTCATACGTACACTCCACATCACCCAACACAGCTCTGACGACGTACCATGTATGTATGTACAATTGAAAGAGACCCCACTCAATGAGGAAAGGGGTACAATGCATAGCGTGAAAGGAATACAGGAGAATTTCAGTGGTCTGAATCACTGAATACAATAGCACCATTGTACAACAACAAATTACGTACCTCAAGACTACAATTACAGTACACAATCACTCAATACTTAGAACAGGTAGTGAAAGGAATAGATCATCAATTTGTACATAGATACATATGTATAACTGCACCTGTGTACATACGTATTTGGAATGGTTTGGATACACCATTCAATGCATCATGTGACTACAACAAATACACTAGTAACTACACTTCTACTCAAAATCAAGAAACTAATATAGGATGTTAAAAACTGCATACGTACGTACGTACGTATGTACTGGTAACATGTCCAAGTATCAGGCGAATTGCTCGAGCAGGTATGTATGTACGTACGTAGCAAAATTATTAACAATGTCAAGGCAGGGAAGGACTTTCGGCCTCGTAGGCCTTTGTCAACTGCTGTGTACAAAACTCAGTACTATGTACATATGTATGTACAGTATATAGTACTGAGTACTGCATACATACACAGTACAACATACAGTATTATGCATGAAAACTACTTACATACAATTTCTCATCTAAAGTGTCTCAACACCAAGATGTAGCTTACCAGATAGGAACCTGCACAAGGACCTTAACATTAGCATACAACTTGTTTACGCCCTGGGTATACCAGGTAACAGGCAATAGTTGTACCACCTTTTAGCAGGGTATACAGGAAGTGGGTTGGAAGGTCCTCAAGGGCAGAGCTAAGGTGTCAGTCAAATCTGCCAATTTCCCATATACCCTGTTGAAAGGTGGTACAACTTACTTGTTTCCAAGCAACTATAAAAATAGGCTGGAAATTGAAGTGTGAATCAATTATTACACCTTACTAGGAAGTGTGCAACTACCTAAGCCTGTGAACAGGTGTCCATAGAGCCCAACAGACCCCAGCTGTGGGTCTACAGGATATAGACACACAGACACACAGTGAAGCCTTCGATCTTACTATGCACTGGGATACAAGTATGTATGAATGTACATCCTAAACACTACACTTCATCCCCTACCAGTACATGATTTAATTATGGCAATAATAGGTACTGTGGATACAGATGTATCAACTGTAACATTACACAACGCCCAGCACTCACCAAACAAGGAGTACAGCAATAACATGTGTATGTACGTACATCCTCCCTCATCATATAATACATTTACATACACCATTCCCACACTTGGAGGTTGTTCACTCACCAAGTCTCCTCTACTTCCCCAGGGTGAATCTGTCTGGCCGGGTAGCTTCATTTCTGACGAGGCATGACCAAGTTGGCTCTCGAGGGTCTGCGTTGCCATGTCCCTGGTGTCTGGTGTAGCCACATGCCGGCTGACCTCCACCATTACACTGTGATGTATGACTTCGGCGGCCACTACCTCGTTGGGAGAACTCTCAACATTGCCCGTCGTATTCCCAACTTGTGAACTGGAGTGAGCTGCCTCAGTGGAGTGGCCCGATGAGAAGGCAGTAGCTTCCTGTCTTGAAGGCTGCCCTTCCTTCAAGTAAGACGGTACTTCCTCTTCAGCGTCCTTCAACTGCTGCTTCAACACATCAACTTGGTGGCACAATATCGCATGGGCGAGGTCTTCTTTACTGGCGGCGCCCTTCGACTTAATTCCCATCTTCTTCATGTGGGTGAGAAGCAGTTTCGTGGGGAGCGTGGAGAGGAAAACCAGGTTCGGGTTCCCGGTTTGAAGCTGATGACAGTGTATGCAAAAATGTTGAGAGTTGAACTTCACACAACATGTGGAACAGTGGGTGTTACCACAGTACTCGCAGTTTATCTGTGAGGGAAGTTGGAGAGCATTATTATCCAATCAGCATCAACTGTTTGATCAAGTGTGTGCTTCATTTGGGCCTGAAGAAACCCGAAAAGGGTGAAATGTTGCTCCAAATATAAGCTCTGTGTGAATGAAATCTAATGTAGGCGTTAATAAATCCCATTAAACACTCAAGATGGATACAGTTAGTCAGTTAATTGTCATGTGTTAACACCTCATTAACACTTTAGTACTTGACAACAAAAAGGCAACCACGTAGCGAACCTCCACCCCGGCAAACACACTGGTACTGTGAGGATGGATACACTTGTATTCACTACAAACACGTCTAAAATGACTCCTCTCCGGTGTAAAATCGTCAAACGTGTATCTACTGATTTACCTTCTACTTATGTTACAAAGATACGATTGTTTACATTATGAAGACGCGAATACAGAAGACGGTCATAAAGGCAATCTCCCGTGTGTACTGAGATACTTTCGCTCTTGTACTCCCACTTGAAATAACAACATACCTTTCTACTTGTAAATTTTAAATCCTTGTGACAGATAGTACATGGAA
>OZ026548.1:2093896-2173896 GCA_964020155.1 Chondrilla cf. caribensis
CACAGGTGTGTGTTGTACAAACATGGCACAAATAACCCACATGAATCGTTGTGCTACTACACCCCCATGACTTAGCACAACTAGTTGGATACTCTGTACAGTGTACTCTTTCTGTTTATCCTTCCTTACCTCTCTATAGCTACATTGAGATCTTTGTGTACTACGTATGTCTGTATACCCCCTTCTTACCTCAATACACCTACACGGCAAACCTTGTATACTATGTCTGTATATCCCTCCTACCTGACTACAACTACATTGAGAACCTTGTATACTATGTCTGTATACCCATCCTTACCTGACTACAACTACATCGAGAACCTTGTATACTAGGTCTGTATATCCCTTCTTACCTCAATACAACTACATAACAGACCTTGTATATTATGTCTGTATATACCTTCTTACCTCAATAGAACTACATGGTAAACCTAGTATACTATTTCCGAATATCTCTCCTTAGCTCACCATGACTGCACATAGAAACCTGTCAATGTACTATTGACACTGAAGCTAAACACTGTACACTAATACCCATATATCTCAGTATGTTTGGTGTATTGTGTATGGCTTATTGTTGTGGGCAATTCAGCCATTGTCTGCATACGTCGAACACAGATTAATCGTCACATACAGACAATCAACAAAGTACAGTATATACGTAGTATAAAGTACTGTATGTATATACAATTCTATATACATAGATTAATATGGCATAACACCACCTATGCTACTGTACAGTAGCGCTGTACTGAAACACTCTATAACGGACACATCGGGCGGACCATTTTGTCTCCTGTAGAGGGGCTGCCCACTCTTCAGAGGTGAAGAATGTATCAGCACCATAGGGAAGTCATTTTTGTTACCTCTAAAAGTGTCCTTTGTAGAGAGTGATTTTATGTGCCCCTTATTTGGAGGTTCCACTGTGTACACAAGCAGTTTACTGTTTATAAAGGTCAGCTTACAGGTTGACCAATCACATGACCTTGGTATGTGCTGGTATCAATACACTCTGACACAATAGGTCATACAGTCTGCACTCACTGTAGGGAGGGGTCTCTCCATGTGGCCTCTTTGCTGAGTCAGCAGACCTTATACTGTTACTATTACGCCTGTTGATTACTGTTGGGGCCTGCTTATAATACATACTACAGTGTTAGTGCAGCCATAGACCTGCAGCATGTACGACTGGCTGAGTGAGTAACCTGGTTAATACATGCACTGTACATGCTCCTGGTTGATATGTACATACACCTGAAATAGTCCCTAGCTCATGTACGCTGTGTCAACCAGTACTGATAGCAAGCACCTCTAATGTGAAGTACAGAATTGCTACGTGTGCCATTTGAGTATACTTCCTTCATAAGTTAGACTGATCCCAGTTGTTCACTACTACTACCTCATTCTGCAGGTCTTACATTGTTATATGCCAGTTCTTCTCTACAAGACCCCCAGTCTACACATGTACACCTCCCAACTAGTCATCCCAGTTGCTGATTAGATTTACGTTGATCCACAGGCATTACATGTTGTCATATAACCCTGTTTGTTCACCACATGGACTTAGTCTATGTATCTGAAGTACAAAGAATGGAAATTGTATCTCATTGAATTTTGATTTAACAATGTTTTTCTGTCTGCTGTGACTGGCCGTAATGAATGTTTACTTTAATCCTATTATAATACCGTGTGTGTAATTAAGTTGATTAGGGACGTTGGCTGTGTTTCACTGAATGCCTACCATTTGACATAAGTTGACTACATGTGGAATGTACATTCACAAATTAACCTGCAGATGGCTATTACATATATATACGTATGTATGGAGATGAAATACAGTCTCAATTCTCATTTATGCACAAACAAGATAAAGGGCTCAAGGTGGTGAAGACATGCTATAGATTTACAGAGTTGATTGCATTGGATTGATAGTATTATTTCCACATACATACATGTAGTATAATCCAACTAGAAGACCATGCACCGCAGAAACAGGATCACACGTTTACAGTCCCAGAGATTCCTATACTGTGTTCCTTTGTATGCCTTTGCCATCGAAATTCAAATTACCTCAAATTGACACCCCTTGACTGGTCCCATTAGTGGTCTCAATTGCGAGGTTCTACTGTACATGTTTAAGTACATAACTGACAACACAGAACCGTGTACACACTAGGTACATATTAGGTGACCTCTCATACTCATCAATCATGTGTGAATGTACATACACACACTGTACGCTAATGACTATATACTCCAAGACAGATTATAGTATTTCATATCTTATCACAGGACATACAGAACACTGCGTATCAGATCATGTTTTCTTGTTACTGTATTGTGTATCTACATGCATATAGGATGACTTCCTTCAGTTGATTGAAGATTCTGGTTTCATGAAAACCACGTACGTCAACTTCACAGCCGGGATAGTAGCTGTCCATTCGGCCTACAAATCGTGGAACTCGTGAGACTGTGACAATAACTTTCATTACATACATACCGTAACGCATTTCATACAGATCAATTGATTGTTCATTGTACACACGTACGTACGTTGGATCTACGTATAATAATTCCACAATTAGTTAGGCTATACTAGATGGGTTGTTACATGTTGATCACTAACATAATAAAAAGTGGCAATGGACACAGTCAACATCTTCAGCCTGACTTGAAAAGGAGTATAGCAACTTGACCGAGGTAGAAATAAACGAAGTGCTTCGTTTCGTGGGTGACGTAGGACCCAAAGTTTCTTCCCACAATGCAGTGCCACGTTGGGTTGTACTTTCTATCGAACTCTTTCTTCAAGTGAGCTGCAATGTCCTTCTCGATGTTGAATTTCTCCAGGGCTTGCGTGGCGCAGTCGATCGCGTCTTGTTGCATGTCTTCGGACATGTCGGCGTTCTTTACAACTGCTTTCCTTTCCGTCATTCTTGAGATAAATTTGTAGTGTAGTAAAGTATACAATTCCGCGTAGAGGTATACAGAACTCGAGAAATACGAAGACAAATCGTAGTTCTTTATAAGAACTTTCTGGAGGTCTATCGAGGACAGTTGCTATGGATACCAGGACGTTGTAACAGAATCGATGACAAAATTAAGGCGCGCAGTGACAAGGGTGGTTGTAACAGTGACAAGATGGCCGACGAAATTCTTGACAGCCTGAGTCAATTTGCCAACATCAGGAAATATTATTGCACAGTGTACTCGCATCTTCTGTCAGACTACGCTGGACATGGGATAATATCACTTGCGGCAGATAGCTACGGAAAAATCTCAGTTTTTAGGTATTGACCGTGTGTTACGATTCAATATTTTGCAGTCAATCAGTGTCTATGCTATATTATATGTATGTACTCAGTTCATTCATAGCGATCTTTGCAAGTGCTTTTTACTGTGCGCATTTTGCGTTCTGGATCACAGGAGAAATTAGTTAAGATAAACTAAAAGGGACCTAAAATTACCTTAATTTGTCGATTTCTTGTGATCAGAATTGCATCACGTAGCTACACCATGCACGGCGAATACAAACAGAACTAAAAAATGATCTGTTGAACAGCAATTCGTCCTAACGGTGTTGGTCTTAATGGATTTCTGCCGTTTTAAGGCTGTTATTTGAGGCGGACGTCTTGGAAATATTGCAATTGTCTGATAATATTAGTCTCAGCTTGAATACTTATTCTTCCTTGTCAAGTGAGACTGACCATACTGTGGTCTGTCCACTATTGACCTGGCCAAGAAACAGTCACGAATATTCGGAAACTTGTTGAATAATAATATATGCTTTCAGTTTCAGTTTGTTTGAAATAGGTAAAATGGATTTTGATTATTCTAACATAGCATACATATGCGTGAAAGAATATCTGATTGTTGCATGCATAATCCACGTACCTGTACTTAATAATAGGGGTCAACGGAACGCGCAGTCACCAGCCCTTTGGTAATTTCCACACCTGTGACCACCATGGTGATTGTGTTATTCACCTGTGTACGATATGTTTGTTGCCTTGTTCACTAATTGATTGCTCAGATATCCAATGCTTGTGTCATTCAGTGTTTTGTAATTTGTAGAATCAACAGTCTCATTGGTCAAGGAAAACGGGATGCAACCAAGCCTACTCGAGCTATACAAGGTGTGTGTGTGTGTGTGTGTCACTGTGTGTGTGTGTGTGTGTGTGTGTGTGTGTGTGTGTGTGTGTGTGTGTGTGTGTGCGTGTATGTGTGTGTGTGTGTGTGTGTGTGTGTGTGTGTGTGTGTGTGTGTGTGTGTGTGTGCGCGTGTGTGTGTGTGCGTGTATGTGTGTGTGTGTGTGTGTGTTTGTGTGCGTGTGTGTGTGTGCGTGTGTGTGTGTACGTGTATGTGTGTGTGTGTGTGTGTGTGTGTGTGTGTGTGTGTGTGTGTGTGTGTGTGTGTGTGCGTGCATGCGTGTGTGGGCATTCGTGCGTGTGTTTGTGGATTTCGGTGGGTGTGAGTGTGGGTATGGGTGGTTGTATTTGTGCATGCACCACTAATAATAGTAATAGTTGTTGTAGAAGTACAAGAGAATACAACAACTACTGTATATTAATTGTGTTAGTTTACAGTGTGTTCTGGCCCTTAATGAATGTGTGCCATTTAATTGTGTCTGTGAGATCAGCTGTACATTTTGTGCATAGTTTATAATGAGGATTTTATGTCAAAGTCTTTTTTCTTAGGGCACAGTGGACCTGTGTATCATATATTGAAAGCAGGAGATGTACTTTTGAGGTATGTACAATTGCACATACGTATATGTATGTACATGCATATGAACGTTCAGGCCAGTACACATGCAACAAGTAAAATGTAAGAACCAACAAATTGTGTGTGAAAATTGACTTGGACATCTGTTGCTACCTACTTTTGTCACACTTCCGGAAAGCTTTTTGTACTATACCACTTTTCATCTGTAACGCATGAAGTTACCAAGGAACCTAAACTAGCGAAAGAGATTGGTCACTTCTGAACTGATGTGAATTCTGTGGTAGACTCATTGCCATCTGTACATGCCAGTGCTCTCCTTAGAAAGAAAAAAAAAATGAAGGAGGTTGGGGTTCATGTGTTAGCACACCAGTATTACCATGATGCAGGTGTCACATGGGTACGTATCACGGAAAGAGAGTTGTTTGGCCATAGACACTCTAAACTATGTTACTTAGTTTAGAGTGTCTATGGTTTGGCTAGGTGATGTCTGATGGATAAGTTCAACCGATATCTTCAGCTATAGAAGGTTTGGCTATGGCTATTTCTAAGGCTAGAGATTACCATTGAACTTATCCACGGGTATGTATCTTGGTACCATCCTCCAAAGGAATTCCTGTTCTTTGTCGGACCAATGGCAGTGCAGCACTCAAACCTACACTTACGGATGCAGATTGCTCTATTGTTTTAACTAGACATGTGGTGCCTGGTGTTGCCATGCGTATGAGTGTACATATGTACGTATGTTACGTGGTTGTATGGTGTTCGTGCAGGTGCAGGTATGTACTGATACACGGCTGTTCTAAGTAAGCTTAAAATGATTTTCTCGAGAATGAGCTCAATACCCAGCAGCATAAATCACCCCCATTCATTGTTGACATAGAGTGTTATCTAAGCACACTTGAACTGTTTACACAGAATATTTGGTATTTTTTTGATTGATTTGATTGTAGATTTGTTAATCGCTTTCACCGTTGAACACATTTATGGACTAGCTCCAATGTGTCAAGTGTGTAAACAGGGATTCAATTTTTTTTTCTTTTTGGATCCAATCAATTCTCTACACGTCATCTTAAAGTCTTCTGTAATGATTAAAATTTGAAACATTACACTCGGTGTGAAAAAGCAAGTCTGGAGAAATTAAAATGAACTGTTAAACTGATAAATTTGTGTATTGAGGAATATATTATGATATCAGTGTAGTCAAGATTTGGGGCTAAAAACCCCAACATATTATGCATTCGTATATTCTAGAAGTGAACAAAGAAGGAAGTGTTCTTTATCATGATAATAACTTAACTCATTATCGTAATCACGATAATAAAAGCAGAGAATGGTAATCACAATATCTCATTATTGCACAGGCCTTGTTCATGTGTCCATTTTCTCTCTGAGTTTTAGCATAACACCCATGCTTGCAACTGTATGTGGTCTTTCGTACATACTATAATTTTTAGTAGTGTGTGGGCATACACCAAAGATGCCATGAGGGCTATATCTGTGATATTGACTCCTGAGATGCCCAATGTGAAATACGCACCTAAAAACATGTTTGTTTTTTCAATTAGCTATAGACCACAATACGTTTTTTGCGTTCCCAAGCAGTCAAATAGGTATCTATCATGCAGAACCATGATTCCATCTGCTATTTTATTCAGTTAAATTTGACTGTAAACTGTCTGACTATTTGAAGTATAAAAAATCATGCTTTTTCTAATTTCATTTGTTTAAGCCAGTTATCACCCATTATAAGAGAAATTCGTCACAGCCCTCAGGTGTTGTACGTATTATGATATCAGGTGTTTGGCCTCGTAAATATTAGTACAGCACCTACCTATGTTTTACGTAGTTATGTGTTAGATCCCCTTTAGGAAGTATCCATTTCCTGTGTTTCTTCCTAAACCGTATATGAACAACATGAATACTGACTACCCGCTTGCTGACATTTTAGTAGTTAATCAATTGTCACATCTGGAGATGTCAAGGATACATACGTACATACATACGTATGTAGGATATGTATCCCTGTCAGTCTCTGATGTCACCAACAACCAGGATACAAGTATGTAGTCATTTTCTTATTTTGTGTATATACGTACAATATGAGTGAATTCTATGTACATATATGCATAGTTTCAAGCTTTGCAGTTGTTTACATGTATATTCTTGGTTCACTATGCATTGTATATACATTCGTATGTGTGCTGGCGTACATATGTCTGTGGTCACAGGCTCGTTTCTTGTTTCTGTTGTTGTGTATGCACACGCGTGCCACACGTGTCAAGATGTACAGTGACATGTACTTTCTTGTTATATTATCAGCAGTATTTGTTATCAGTTATTGCTTGTTTTCACACTTGTGCTCATTTCAGACGTCTTCCTTTAAAATACGACATCTTTCCATGTTTGCCAACATTTCTCCTCGTACACAGTTGATAAATATTGTTACGGTGATCGTGTGTAAGATTTTTATGTATGAATGCAGGGATGTATGTGTGAACCTGTGTACATGTTTTCTTTTGTACTTGGATACATACGTACATGTTTCCATATCATGTATTTGTACGTGCTTGTTCAAGTGTATTGTGAATGCGTAAACACTTACTATCTCACTCCCCCCTCTCATGCGCGTGCACACACACACACACAGACACACACACACACACACACACACACGCACACACACACACACACACACACACACACTTTTCACTTAGCCTTCCTTCATCCTCCAAATATCTTTCACACACTCACACTTTATCCTCTTTCTTTTGCTTCTATCTCACAGACCTGATCTCTTCTTATCTCACCCTTTCTCCCTCCCTTTGTCTTTCTCTTTTATCTTCTTATATGTGTTTCTGCACTTTTAGAATTGTTTTCTGTACAGTATGTTTACGCATAAGAAATTCTACCGCTTAAGTACATACAGTATGTAGTACTACGTACGTATGTGCAGAGACACCTACGTACGTATGTACATAATGATTTATATTGTGTATCTCCACTTACTGTTATACTCAACATACCCTGTATCACCTTTCATGATACAGTACTGCAGGTGATAAGATAAAGGTGTGGAACATGTCAGACATTGTGGACCCCGGTGGGCAGATCACTGCTCCGATCAGAGAGCTTTCCGACGTTAGCAAGTGAGTTATAATACGTACACTGTGTACAGTGAGACCAACAGCACTTTCAAGACATATATACATACGTACATGCATGCATACGTACTTCCAAGAATTTTCTTTTTAAACTCAAATTTTTGATAGGTGTGCTTGTCCCAACCATATCTACTTCAGAATATCATTTATTCTGATTCATATGTACTGTGCATACATTCTTAGGTAGAATTTTTGATCGATGCAGTTTATTTTTAGTGTAAGGAACTTGTTAAACTGGGAATGCCTATGTGGTGTACGATACTGTGTTATGGGTTAGACTGTACTCCACAGATGAGTGTGATTCCTCCATAAGGCCTGGCATCACGGTAGCTACAGCATTTTCTGCTGTACTGTAATATGCACTTCAGAGAAGCCCTGAGGATGGTACTGGAGACCTTCTGTGTCTTAGCACAGTGGATGGGTAACAACCTGAACAGTGTACCGGGACGTCCAGTGGTGTGATTGCTACAGCTGTGTTGGCCTCTTCATGCTCCACCAAACAGTACAGGGACGTCCAGTGGTGTGATTACTACAGCTGTGTTGGCCTCTTCATGCTCCACCAAACAGTGGTAATCACTTAAAGCTCAGTAATTGGTACTAAATAAGTCCTGCTGTGACTGGCGAGGAAAGCCTACAAGACCAGTTTTAACGAGCCGTTGGGGAGTGCTGAATGTTTCCATTATTTGTTTCTGACTTTTGGTGGAATAGAAGTCACATACCTACATGACCTCTATTCCATATGTACATACCTATCACACCATGTATTGGGAAATTCTTGTAGCACAGTATTATCTCACTAATTTGAGTACTTATTCTATATGTTTTCAACGTGTGTATATGTGGACTACAGTAATGTTATAATAATATTGTATTCAAAGTGTTGTGGAATTACGTACAATATGTTTGGTTAATTGCAGACAACTACACGTGTGTGTGTGTGTGTGTGTGTGTGTGTGTGTGTGTGTGTGTGTGTGTGTGCGTGTGTGTGTGCGTGTGTGTGCATGCGTGCGTGTGCATAAGATACCATTTTCTGTTCCCCCATGCTATTATGTTGAAGTATGCAGAATGGTGATATCACGAGTGGAGGGTACATACCTCTTGGCTTTTAGGTACACCAGGGGCACCCCTACTTGTAGCATCGATCAACCACCAACTCCACTTACACAAGTGATTGTATTCATTTTGCATGCGTTGTCTACAGTTCCGGAGTGTTGAGGATGTGCTACAGTGAACAGCTGGGGACTCTGTTCGCCGCTTATGAGGACGGTCATGTTCGTGGCTGGGATATCGAGACTGGACAACAGAACGTATGTGTATGTGGACGTACTTCTGATAACATGTACTGTATAACTGGAATGTGTGGGAGATTCAACAAGATGTTGTACACGTTCAGTCCCTACGTACGTATATACATAAATGTACATATGATGTGTATGGTACATTGTATACGTATGTACGTATAAATGTCATAGTTTGTGTTGGTACATTCATCATTTCCGTTCTTTTAGTGAGGTACACGTTTAGTCTCAAACCTCAGCATGAATGCGTGAATAGCAATGTAGCATAAATTGTATACAATATGTATGCAATAATGTCAATTGATAAGAGTTATCTTATATCATCTCACCTGTAACGTATATGCCTGTGTATGTGCTGTATATGTGTCTTATCACTGTATTATGTTGATTGAAAACCTGTTTCATATTTCACCTTAAGACCACATGTACTGTAGGCGCTTTATTGTACTGTTCACATGTCCTGTACATGTTACCTCATGACCACATGTACTATACATGTGTTTTACTGTAATGTTCACATGTTGTGTACATGTTACCTAATGACCACATGTACTGTACATGTTTTACTGTACTGTTCACATGTCCTGTACATGTTACCTCATGACCACATGTACTGTGCATGATACCTCATAACCACATGTACTATACATGTGTTTTACTGTAATGTTCACATGTTGTGTACATGTTACCTAATGACCACATGTACTGTACATGTTTTACTGTACTGTTCACATATGTCCTGTACATGTTACCTCATGACCACATGTACTGTACATGATACCTCATGACCACATGTACTGTACATGTTTTACTGTGAATGTCCACAAGTACTGCACATGTTTTGAAAACCTAATATTCACAGGTCCATGTTTCACCTCAAGTCTATATGTCCTGTACATGTTTCTCCTTAATGTCGACATACGTTGTACGTACATGCTTCATCTTGCTGTATGCATGATCTGCTGCAGGTATCGTTTGCTGCTCACAAGAGCTCCACGTACTGCATATGCCAGAGACCTGACACGGCATACCTTGCCACAGGGGGTGGAGATGGGTGTGTCTACCTCTGGGGTGAGTGACATCTGGTGGGTTGTGTTGGGTTTCTGCATGTGGTCCTCTTGCCCCTCCTTCATCTGTTTGCTATACTCAGTGTGTGTCTGTGACAGAATAAGGGGTTTCTTCGAAGAGGGATTTCAGACTGCAAAGTTTCCTACTGGGTTTAGTTTCTAAACGCTCCTCAATCCAAAAGGATATTCCCAACAACAGGGGGTTACTTACTGTGTTTGACTCAACTTTCAGAGACGAAATCTTTTTGGCTTTCAAGAGTATTCAGAAGCAGTTTTGTCACAGCAGTGTCTTCATCCATTTTGTTATTTGCCCTTCCTCACATAGCCTACTCTTCATGCACAAGTGTCTATGCACTCTGTAACCAATGTCCACACCTTATGCCATGCACGTCTACATTTTGAAAACTAAAGGTATTCACATTATTCGAGCCGATACAAAGTCACTTGAAATTATGATAGTTCCTATACCTCTACTCTCTAAGTGTTGTGCACTGTAGATTAGTTTGGTTGTATCCTGTTTTAACTCACATACTCACCTACTACATTACTTTTGTTGTGCCATATTTAACCCATGGTTAATTTCACCTTCCGGCCTGAAAGGTAGAAAACACCTGCGTACTCTCCTACACTCACTATACATACACAGTATTGTGTCACTCCTTTGAGAACATCTGTCTCATCATACCATTCTCACACTCAGATGCTAGGAATGTGGCTACTCCCACCAAGTCGACAGTAATTGGAAAGTCTTCGTGGATTTCATGTCTAGATATTGACAGCGGAGGAAATTGGATGGTGGGTGACTCGATCTCTGGACATAGACATAGGACATAGGATATAGACATGTGCCAACCCCACATTTACTACTGTACCTTTCTATGTATGTATTACTACATACATACAACTATGCATACATATCTTATATGTACGTACGTACATATGTAGAATATTATGTCCATACATATGCATGTACTTATGTACAATGTATATGTGCAGTATGTACTGACTTTGAGGGCCACTGTTCAACCATTACTATGTGGCTACATTACATAGTGTGGTGTATGTACATATCTGATATTGGACGAAGTGCCTCTTACATCTGTGTACATGTACCTCGTGGTGGTATACTGTTGTGTGTGTCATGGGGTGTACACTGTATCTGCCGTATTTCCATACTACGTATGTGTGAACCATGTATGATGTTTGTATTGAACATACGTATGTACACGTGGACAGATATACCTATGTATACATATGTATGTACATACATGTGTTTGGGCACATGATACAATACAATGAGGTACGTAATTCATATTTGTACCAGTGTACTCACTCCTCTCCTGTCTCTGTGTAGGTGTGTGGCGGTAACTTCAAACCCACTCTACACCACATGTCAACACTCACCAAGAGTGCCACCCTCTCGCTCGGAGGGACCACCTACAGTGCTAGATTCTACGAGGACAGAGTGAGTCCTGTCACTCCTGTGTGATTCCACGTGTACTGATGTACTGTCACAAAATGTATGCATGTACACATGCATGACTGTACTCTGTGTAAGGTATACGTACGTACGTACCCAAGTCAGTTTATGAGGAGTAATGTACATTAAGGTTAATGGTAAATGCTTAAGGTTAAGGTTAATTAATGGAATTAATACATGATGGAATAATTGTGTGTCCTTAGCTGTAGCATTCTAAGCTACATACTTACATAGGGTAAGTCAAGATACCCACCAGAACACCAAGTACTGTATATATGCATGTGCGCATGTATGCATTGCAATTTGGCAGTTTTGTGGACATGTTCTAAGAGCAGAAAAGGTCTCTGCGTATTAGTGATTTAGCAGGAATTCAATATAAAACACAGATCCAAGTCCACTACAAATACCCAGTAAACAACCACCAGGCTTGTACATATAGCATGCACTTCACGGTGGTACAGCTTGCTCACTTCCCTAGTTCCATTTTCAACCCAGTACCCAGGATGTTCGTCACATGGCCAGTGACATCACCCTGGTCAAATATCTATGACCTCCCGAACATGACCCAAACATGACCCAAACGGATGCACTTGTATGGATTCTGTTTCCACCTGTGCAGTCAACCATACCACAGTCACAGCACATCCTGTGTGATCTGTACCTTTGGATATATGAGCATACGTACTTCTGTACAGTACACATGTACGTACATTCTTAGATTGAAAAGTGAACCTTTAATATGTCTATGCTTTGTCCCTGTTCTGTGCTCGTATTTCCGCTGCTTGTACTATGTCATGTGATAAGGTTTTCTGACTTGGTTCAACCGTATGTGGTTACAATCTCAAATGTAGTCATAATCACTATGATATGATGCAATCACGTGGGAGAGAGTTGTCTCCAGTAACATGCAACGTTTGATAAAAAGGAGATTAAGTGATTGTTGAAGCGGTATATTAAGCCCTGTAAACTCTGAAGGTTTCCCTAACCAAGGATATCAGTGAGATTCTACTACAGTATGGCTCCCTATCAGGTGGAGTGAGGGCAGGATGGTTTGATGAATGGCCACATTGCTGGGACTCTGTTGACATGAGCTAATATACCATCTGGCTTGGTCTATTGTAGTGAATGAATTACGTAGTAATCCTTTTCCTTGTTGAGGTATTTTTACATTGTGTGCTGCATATTATGTGGAATTCCAACTTCTGCTGTACTTAGCTCATAACGGGTGGTTCCAATTCAAATTTGTATCATTGGAGTCCGAATGGAACTCGACTACTCAAAGTACCTTGTAGTTCACGATCCATACTGTCTTTGTCAGTACTTCCTCTGACTGGCAACTCACAGCAGGTTAGTACATCCATGCATGCTGCATATACTTATGTACATTATAAATGCATACATTCATGTTGTGTGTGCATATTTACTACATTCATATTGTGTGTGTGTGTGTGTGTGTGTGTGTGTGTGTGTGTGTGTGTGTGTGTGTGTGTGTACATACAGACAGTGAATTCTTGTTCATCCACCACTGCTTTATCCACCAAATCCACCACAATTTCCCAGTACCAATATAATGTACAAGTACCAATGAATATCCAGTTAATCCGCCAAACTCCTTAATCCTTCATATTGTTTGAAAACGAATTGCAGTGGACTGATGAGTATTCACTGTACTGTACTACATGCATTTATGGTGTGTGTGTGTACATGTGTGCGTGCGTGTGTACAAAAATATATACATATTGTGGTGCTTTCATGATGTGGGTACATACATACGTATGTACAGTATGTGCCGCATGCTTGGTGTGTACCTACTACTGTAGGTACATGTACGTATATCACCTACTGTATGTTCATAATGCAGGTACGTATGTACGTACATAATGTATGCATTCATGTTGTGTATACAGAGTATATATACCATAGGTCCCCACAGAAATGTGGGCAGAAGGTGGTAAAAGTATAGTTGCACTGAAACAACTCAAATATACACAGCCCAAGGACTGCAACCCTGACATCCTCATTATATTATATAACCTGTACGTGCATATGTACACACATAAATATGTGTACGTATATACCCATTTTACATATCATTTGAATGAATTCATATTCTACTGTGTAGATTCTCTCCGTATCTGGGGACTGTACATCAATAGATATATTCACCAATTATGGGTACAAGGCCTTCTCGTTGGAAACAGAGTGAGTCAATCCATGTCCTGCACACGTCAGCTGTGTACATGCTTGTGTTGCATAGTAAATCCTACATACATACCTTTCTGTGTGTGAGTTTAATGTTGCATATTTCAGTTGAAGATGAGTACATCCATACATGATAAAATTATTTCTTTATGGTTGTAGGACTATTGTTTAACGCTTCTATAGTGATATTCAGGCACATATTATAATACAAAACGAGTTTAAGTAAAGAATTTTGTATTTTATGTGCCTGAAGAAGCCCGTGATGGGTGAAACCTTGCACGAATGATTAATTTGTGAAAAGAATTACCTGAATATGACGTGTTAAACAATAGTCTTACAACCATAAAGAAATACAACCAACATGTCTAACAACTTTCACATTTTCATGATGGAATTATTGTACCTACTAGTCTACGTTTGTATATACGCATCCATACCTATGTATGTAGCGTGAGTATAAGTCATGCCATGCGTGTATGTAAGTGTGTACATACGTACTGTGTATATGTGTATATTTACATACATATGTATGTACCTATAGTTTGTTGACCTGTAGTCAGTTTCAACTCAGTTTTGCATTACACAATTACATACATACGTACATATTAATTGAGTTTCGCATAGCGTGTATGCACACAGCTCTGGAATTGGAGTTCATTGTCACACCTCGCCATTCTTGTCAGTGGTGGACTTGATGTGTGTATAATTCTCCCCCATATCCAGGTAGAGTGAATGCATCAACAAGAAATGGTTTCCTTCCACTAATGCATGTGATTGAAGTGAATCAATGAATTTGTATGTTTTGATGTAGTAACCAATCATTGTGCAATGTGTGACTTTTCAAGTTATACTTGTCAAACTTTTGTATTCATTGTACTGTACTAATTATATATATTGGTTTCTAAATTGTATGACTTTGTGTGTACGTATACCAAGTTATGTATGTATATGTTTTAGTAACATTAATGTGAGTTGGGCTCATTATTCTTGGGTACATTTTCTGTGATCACTTCAAAACCAATAATTTAATAATAGAGATTGATGTTGCTGTGTGTGATATGTGACATTTGCAAGGAAAAGGAATCACTGCTGACTTTGAATTCACTGATAAGTGACAAATACCAACAAGTGCATGGTTTATGTACGTATATAATAATATTATTGACTTGATGAGAAATTTAATGTGTACAAGAACACATGCATTATATAAAAATATACTGTAATAATACTACTGATGTCCTGCATTTATATATTATTATACAAATTCATATAGTATTAAAGGTGTATGAACTTGTATAGTATAGTTTGATGATTTAATTGCCTTACATATGTATGTATAAATATATTATGTATGTACATATAGATAGGCATGTATGCATGGTCAATTGCCTTCATCAGGATGTTACATGAGCTGTGTGAGTGCTGCCCATAACTTGTCAATTATAATTATCTTGGTTGAGCAAGCTATGCAAGTACAGAGTTCAGATCGAGTTCACAAAACATTAAGCTGTAGTCAAAACACATTCAGCAATACACAATAGGACATACTGCAGGGGGGCTCAAAAATGCTCTGATATAACAAATAATATAGTTGTTTAATTTTCAATGTAAACATATATGCCATCAAAGGCTGCTGTATTGGAGAGTAAACACAAGAAGAGCACATATAGCTAGGGTCACTTTATTAAGAGAGTCACAGTTTGTGTGCACACAGAACCTTCATTCGAGTATTACAGTATAAGAATACTCTCAGCCATGAGGACCTTGTCAACTCTGTTTAACTACGCTATTGTATCTCTGGCTGTCTTCTCCTTTGTCGTAATCCCTGTCAATGGAAAAGGTCACCAGGGTGAACAGACTGGAATTGCTGATAACGAGACTATCCGATGTAGCCCTTGTTGTATGGGACCTCCGGGGAGGGATGGGAGGGATGGTCCACCTGGACCTCCAGCAACCATATCCCACTTTGAATACATTCGACTCAAGGAAGAACTGATTGAGGACACCAGGGAACAAATTAATAAAGACATTACTACCAACAAAGACAGGGAATGTCAGGAAATTGGAAGGACTCCAGACAAACCAGCTTCTTCCTGTAGAGCTATCTTCCTCTGTGGTCAAGATAACGCGACTTCGGGATACTACTGGATCAAGGGAGAGAAAGATTCCAAAATTATAATAACACAATTCTACTGCAACATGGAAGACACTCGCTGTGGGATCAGAGGAGGATGGATGAGAGTGGCCCACATCGACATGACTGATCCGGATGATACCTGTCCTCCTCCGCTGAGAACACTGAACTCTCCAAAACGAATGTGTGCTAGGTCTGTGTCCACTGGATGTTCCTCAGTGGCGTACTCCACATGTGGCATTCCGTACACCAGGGTGTGTGGGAGGGCTATCGGATATGCCTATCGAACACCTGACGGGTTCAATCCGCAACCAAGCATTAATGGTCCCTACATTGATGGCCTCTCCATCACTCACGGAAGTCCCAGAAAGCACATATGGTCATATGCAGCCGGTTATTCCCAGGAGATGGGAGTTGATACCAACTGTCCATGTGCCACAACCCCAGGGAAGTCACCCCCTTCAAATGTAGGCAGTCAGTACCACTGCGAAGCAGGCAGGACTGGGGGAATATCGGGGACAACCTTTGCAACTGATCCCCTGTGGGACGGGAAGGGGTGTTTCACAGGAAGTAACTGTTGTTCAACCAGTGGGTTGCCATGGTTCTGTAGAACACTATCTTGTGAAACTACCGACAACATTGAGGTCAGATGGTGTTGTAACGAGGTACCGACTAACGAAGAGGTGGCGACGGAACTACTGGAGATCTACATCATCTAACAACAACAGCTACAGTGGTGGAGATGAGCTCTACAGTGGTGGAGATGAGCTCTACAGTGTGTGGACTATAACAGTGTTTACTAGCTAGATAGGACTAACATCTTAGATAGTTTATAGTATAGTAAAAATGATAGGCTAAGCATGAGTTTTACGATCATGTCTGTCCGGTTAGTACATGTTATATTCTTAGAATCTACATATACATGTACTTTGATATTATGTGATGGTTATCATTGCACATAATAATAATACTATTGGATGAATGGACATACACTGCTATTGCTTCAGCATAAATGCAATATACCTGTGGTTGAATTCTGGTCTTATAGGACCACACTTGTTATTGACCGCCAAGTTTGGAGTAGCTAATAATGAGTTAACTTGTTTGAGTGCGTTGGTTTTGCATCCGTCTAGGAACTTGGCAACTATAATGTTTAATATAATAATATTCAAATGACTGAATTGCTTGGAATCAAGCTTCACTGTTAAATGATAATACATACATAACACATACGTACATATTTACACGTGCCATGCAGTGATATCAATTCAGAAATTACTAGACTTCCCCTTAGTTCTACTGCAATCTTCCAGCTCCATCCCCAGAGCATTGCGGGGTTCCAGTGATATGGATTTGTTCCAGTAAGGCTCGTCCTGCTGCAGCATCTTCCTCAGTTCACTGGTGATGGTCTTGATGTGTGTCCAGTCTTGAACGCCCAATCTAGGCAGAGTGGACGCATCCACAAGTATCAGCTTCCTTCCGCTGATGAGATTAGAAGTGAAGCATTCCTGGAGGGTATGGCAAATGGACATACAAAGTGAAATGGGGGACTTGACATTGACATCCGTCAATATATGGACAATAGCTGTTGTCACAAGTCTACACATGCATCATCGGCCATGGACAGGGGATTTAATGCTTTGAATGTAACTCAAATTATGTCCGATGCAACCACAGAGGTGTTACAGCCGGTGTCCTTGGATGCATACGATATAGTCCCTACTTTGACTACAACGGTACTCGGTCCTCCTTTCAGGGGCCTTAACACCCTTTTTATGAACATTCCGAACACTGATTATGCGAGTAAGAAATTTTCACGATAATTTTGACATATCCATCTTTCTCCTTAGAATTCCTATTCTTGTACATGTACACTGCCGGTTCTGTCGTACTAAGACCTGGAAGCACCGTGCCAGGCAGGTTGATACTTACGAAGATTACATCAACTTGAGATGACGTTGAGAGACCAACCTTATACTGAGGCAGTCCGAGACTTTCTATCCACTCTCCTACTTGCTCTTCCGTCCAGTTGGCGCATTCCGGAATAGATATACGATCACCTCGTCTGTCGGCGGCCATTTTGTTGTAAATTTCCCGTTGCCATGTGATTAGTCTTCAGCTGTAGACGCGTCATAGCTTGCAGGAACCCGAAAAATGGAGGTCTTCGAATGGATCAGGCATGTCTTAGCTACCACAACTCCTTCATTAGAATTTGAGTCAATATTGGTTGTTCTGGTGAAATATGGCGTGACATCGGATCAAACGGCGAGTGGCATACCCATAGCACACAATCTATTCCAGATCTATGTATATATAGCAGACCTATAGCTATTGTGTGTATATAGGCGCTGTACTGTACTGTATGATAGAGCTACATTGTATCATAATAGCATAGAGTATCTAGTTGTGGTAAACCGTCACCATTAGCAATAGAAGACTGTGGTTAACCTTAAAACTGTAGCATTTTGAAGTAGAAAACTGTTTATTAGAAAGTTACCAGAATCATACCATGATTGGAATTACCCCATTTTGTCTTGCTGTACTGAAGGGTACTTATACTGGTATACTAGTACATGTGTAGATGTGCTAGTATACTAGTATATGTGCCAGTGTACCAGTAGTTTTCAATTGTACATTGTATACATATGTACCTATGTGCATACATACTCCCACATGTATTATTCTTATTGTATGCATTGATACACACACATGTGCAATACACTGGTGCTAACGTGCGTGCATATTCTTCTTTGTATAGTTCATAAAGGATTTCCTATGCAAGTCCTCTGTCTTGGCTCACGTACTGGAGGTTGGCAACCTTCGGACCACAGTGTTGGGACTGCAGTGTATTGACAGCCTGGCCTCTCGGTTAGTACATTATGCACCACCCAACTGTGTATGTAGCTCAGTGAGTACCTTGAAGGGCATGGCAAATCTGTTCTGTGAGTACGGTGAATACATAAGTACTTGTTGATCTGCCGCAATTTGATTTCAGAGAATATGGCAGATTAACGAGTTTGATGAATTAAGTGGACATTCATTGGTACTTGTACATTATATTGGTACTGGGAAATCTTGGCGGGTTAAAAGGTTTGGCAGATTAACAAGAATTCACTGTACCTTGTAGGGCACTGCTAGTCTGTACTTCTCAAGAGGGATTTTGCCATCAGTGCCAGCTAACATAGTGTACCTACACAAGGGACCTAGTGAACTGTATGTGTGTACTAACTAATCATACCAATGTTAGTACGTGTACACTAAGCAAGTACCTATATGGTATTAGTGTGTATGTATGTAGTGTGTGTTCTGTACTCTCTCAAGTGTCAGCATACATATCTGAAGGTAACAAATGGTTACCTAGTTATTATGTCTATGCATGTTCACCACTGGACTTTGTCCTCGCAGGTGGTTTTATCCACTTAATTAGATTAATTACACTATGTACAGTACATATTGTGTATTATGTTACTGTTTGCCTGTCCTTACTGCTACTGTGCTAAGCCAATAGTGACTAGATGACCGTTGCTTCACATGTTGTGTTTAGCCTACATGATAATACCTGAGACAAGCCTCACTAAGAACAATCCACCAATTTCCACAGTCCACTAACTTGTTAAACTTCACTGGTCAATTTCATGCCATTGATCTTCTAATCTTGTAGTATTACCTAACAGTAGTCACTATGCAGGAAGTCCATATGAAATGGCCTCAATAAGAAGACCTTTTCTCATAACTGTGTGCTGATGTAGGTTTGTTCTCCTCTTAGTAAACTCGTCCCTAAGGAGTGCTGGGAATGGTGCTACTCCGTTACCATGGCACCCCTCAGTGAAGCAGTCACCTCGTTCAACAGAGACATGTACCCAGTGAGTGATGGTGGTCACAGTGCTGTGTGTGTATGTGTGTGTGTGTGTTTGTGTGTGTGTGTGTGTGTGTGTGTGTGTGTGTGTGTGTGTGTGTGTGTGTGTGTGTGTATGTGTGTCTATGTGTGTGTATGTGTGTGTGTGTGTGTGTGTGTGTGTGTGTGTGTGTGTGTGTGTGTGTGTGTGTGTGTGTGTGCGCGCGTGCGTGCATGTGTGCGTGCGTGTGTGCATGCGTGTGTATGTCTGTGTGATACATAATACTGAATATGTGTGTGCATTTATGTCTGTATTGTGTTTTGTCTATTCCACTGTGATTCAGATGTAATATATTTACATGTTTTTACATGCACATGTACATATGTGTGTATACATGTGCATGCACCCATCTCATGAGTTTGCTTTGTTTAGTTTCATCTTTGTGTTATTGGAGTGACTCTCCCAACATTTTAGTCAGTACTACCACCCAATCACCCTATGTACCTACCAATCACCCTATGTACCTACCAATCACCCTGTGTACCTACAACCTCCCTGTGTACCTACCAATCATCCTATGTACCTACCAATCACCCTGTGTACCTACGTACCAATCACCCTATGTACCTACCAATCACCCTATGTACCTTCATACCTACCTCCTGCAGTACCTCAACCAGTGCCTGAGAACGCTGACATCTCTGGTCCTAGTCCAAACTCCTTCTGGGGTACAGTTCCTCCTCACACTGCTCAGACCGTTGTTGACTCATGGGTTGCTGTCCATCCCTGTTTCCCGATCAGGATCAGAGACCTCTGGTGATGAGGTCTTGTCTGACCGGGAGGGTGCTACACGACAACCTGGAGGACTGGCAGGGACCGGTTCCGACTCTGACGTATCAGATTCGGAATATTCTCTCAGTGTGGACTTGAAGTCAAGGTGAGAACAATCTTATACGTATTTCATGTATTGTACCTACATATGTGTGTTTTGTTTTTGTTATGTTGTACATACTGTATTAACATGCTCTACATAGTACATACACACTCTGCACTTTTTATGTGTACATGCATGTGCACTTACTGTATACACATTTTTGTGTTGCACATACAGAGTATCTACATTCACATGCAGTGAATTGTCAATAATCTACCACCGTTTCATCCACCAAACCTTATCAACTTCAATTTCCCAGCACCAATGTAGCCGACAAGCTGTAATGTATGGCTAGTTAATCTGCCAAACTCAAATACATAAATGCATAAACATGATAGTATATTTGCATGCATGTGTATGTAATCATATTTACTGTTACATCATATTGTGTACATTTACTTCAAACACACCATTTCTGCAATGGTAATAAATATGTGTATATATACGTATGTACATGATATGTATGTCCAGTATGTACTGTGCACAGGGCTTGGTCAGCTCGTATTCGTCAGCAGTCCTACCAGTGTCTGTATTCACTCCTACACACCATGGAGAGGAAGGAGGTGTTCTCCTACTGGTCCATGTTCCTCACCACTAGCAACACCGAACCAGCTGGTCCAACCATACTCACCTGCTTAGTGAAGGAATCCTCCAGTAAGGTACACACTGTGTGTGTACATGGTTTGTAGTAATAATTGCATATCTGCATGCAAGCTCACATGACATACCATGTACGTATGTCAGTACATCAGACATACAACGTGCTATATTTTGTGATTACATACATACCTGCAGCATGTGTCCATGTCTTAACCAGTATAGCATCCGTTGCTAACGCTTTATACCGTTGCTAACGCTTTATACGTTATAACATTGCTGTATAATGGTACTGTTTCTATGGTAACAGATGCTATACTTACATTACGTACATATATACTTGGTCATTGCCTTTATGTTCAGGTTCGTATGACCATAGCAATGTGTCTTTCTACTCTGCTGGAAGGAACCAAACCGCTCCTGTCTGCAGCAGATGATAGGTACGTATTTGGCTGCATGCACACACATGCACATTCAGTACATATCAAGTGAGGATGCACAGTGTAAACTGTACAATGACTCCTTTACGTAAGACCACTTGTCATGACTAACCACTATTGAACCATCCAACCAGATATATGATATGGACCTACACTGTGTTCACATCTGTTCAAAGGCCACCCATCTAGAGGGATCACTTTTTCTTGTCACTTTGGTGGTGTTCATGGGGTGGGACTTGTATATAAGGACCTCCCAAGGGACCTGGAAAGGTGGTCTCTATGGACAGGTGGTCTTCATACAGGGATGCTGTAATGTGCTTGTAGGCGAGTTGATATTGTGGATGGCTTGATGAGATCGTTTAGGACAGGTGGTCTTTGTGTGGAGATGGCCTTTATAACAGCTTCCAATGTACGTATGTAAACAGATTTTATTACACATATGCTCACATCACAAATGCACAGACACATATGTACTTATGTACACATGTACATACCTACCTCTGTGTAAAACACACATTCATACACGAACCCATACCGGCATTCTGGCTTCCCACATATGTAGTCTCATCTCTCCAACTTCTCTATCATCACAGACCTCTGCAGTCACACGCCTTCATCCCATACTCGCACTGGCTGGGTGGCATCCTCAGGGACATTCACAGAGTGTTGCTCTTGGCAGCGTCAACAGAGGGAAATAGTAAAACACTTGTTCAGATTTTGAAGGTACATATATACGTACTGTACATTTATCGCCCGATGACGTCATACATCAAAGAAACCGGTATGCCGGTATACAGGCTACCAGTACTGCAGTAACCTGCAAGCGCCCCCTAAAACCTAGCAACGCGACCGCACAATTATCACATCAATCAACACTTTGGAAGACCATTGTCAATCAATCAATCAGTCTCATACTGGTGTACAACGTACAACTTTCTTCATTGGCTTGATTTGTTTCACTCTGCTTTCATGGCGAGGTGCCCTGAACCCCTGACGTTTCCTAATTTCGGACACTTTGGATTGTTGCGAAACTGTTCTCTTCGCGAATCGGCCGTTTTTCGGATCAAGTTTGGTATCAAACTGATCCTCAATCTACGAAACAACGTTTAAAGATTTGAATAAATTTAACCGATTATTGTACTTGCATGATGTTCCAAAGAAGAAAGCGTCCGGAATTGGGGCACCACACCATACTCGTTTTTGGGAGTCGTCATCTTTCATGTCGAACAATGGATAGTGGTTGGCTTTCCTCACTGCTGGAAGGCTGATACAGTGAAACCTCTTTAATCCGACACTCAATGGGACCTGAGAATATTGTTGGATTAGGAGGTTGTTGGATTATGGAGTGCCTCTTACCATACTTATGTATGGTGACTGTACCTCATATAATGGTTGGATTAGAGAGAATGTTGGATTATAGAGGTGTCGGATTAGGGAGGTTTCACTGTAATGCTTATGATAGACCATTTTCTTGAAAGAGAAACAAAATTACTGGAAATATCGAAACGAGGGGAAGAAAAGTATTCGAATTCAAACGTACGGCGTATTTTTCTAGGCGGCTATTTTGCCGTATTGCTTTGTTTACTGCACTTGCCCTCGGGTCTCGAGCAGTAAACGCAATACGGCACAGAGAGCGTGTAGTAACTAGTACATACGTAAGTCCACAAACACACCTATGGTAGTACAGCGATGGGTATGCGTAAAGTGTTGCTAGTGGAACCTGTCCATAAAGATCACTCAAAGAACAAAGAAAATGTGTCCTTGCCTCTGTAGATGGGTGTTATGTATCTATATTATTGAAGTACCTTAATGTAATGGAGTTCATATGTATGTACGTATATCATTCACATATGTATGTGTGTACGTATATGTACATAGGTAAGTACATACGTACATATTATGTACATGTGTACAATGCACTCATACCTAGCTACATACACATATGCACATACGTACATACAATGATATGAGATATACATGTGTGCCTACAGTAGATATGGGTGATGAATAAGATTGGCTACTGGACAGCTGTACATCACGAGTTGATCCTCAACTCATGATTGAGTGTACAGTGAATGCTGTATGAACTGTGCATGTGGTATGTGTACTGTATGTGTGGAACACCTCAGCACTTTGTATCAGTGTCTCTACTCCTGGTCACTGCGTCTTTCTCTATTTGTTCAGTGCATCAGTTCTCTCTTGTCGAATGTGCCGTACGCTAGGCTATCAGAGCCATACCAGATCAGAATGGCTTCCTCTTTAAAACCACTGCTCACTTACAGAAGTTAGTACACCATCAACGAATGTTATGTGCACTAGTGTGTACTCTTGGTATGCCAGCATACTGTACGTATGCTGGTAAGCGCATGCATGCATACGTATGTGTGTCGTCTGTATGTATTTAATCTCTTCCTCTGTCCTGTGTGTGAATATGTACATACAGTATATATGTATCTGCATACTTACTTTAACATGTTAAGTATGCACATTTATATACATACTGTACGTACATACTTTCTGTACATGGCTTTGATCTCAGATGTGGATGTTCGCGTTGCTTGCTTTACTTGCTTCAACTCGCTGTTGTCCAACGAGTGCAGTGATGATGTGAGAGAGTGGATCTCGAGATCCGTCAGTCCCACGCTACCGGAGGTCTGCATGGAGCAACTTCCCCCCAACGTTCATCCTCAAGTGATTCAGATAGCAGCCCTACAGCTCTTATCGTCGTTGGCCAAGTGTCACGCTCGATCGTTACTGTGAGTGCATGTTAGTGGGTTCATAAGTGTGCCCTCTACTTGTAAACAAAGCTACAAGTACGTATATACTGTACAAATGTACGTATGAACACACTCACTTTGTTAAGAAGGAACAATTTTGTTTTTTGAATATTTGTACTTATTTTCTCGCACTTTTATGATTCTTGATGATTATTAGAGTTGAGTTGAAATTGATAATTTCAATATGAAGTACTATGCATACGTATGTATCCGTATTATTATAATGCTGTGAATCATCTTTGTTGCTAGTTTATGAGATGTCTCCTCAGTGTGTCTCAGTGCCCACAATGATACAGTACATTACATAGCTACATACGTATGTGTGTATGTGTGTACCTGTTTGATGTAGAGCTCCATTTTCCAAACTAATGGAACAGTTGTCAATATGTGTTGATGCCCCCGAACTGTCGATCCATGCCCTACAAGTGATGGAAGAATTTTGGAAATCGAGGCAGAATAACAAGGACATAATGGCTCTGGACAAGGTATGTACATGTGTGGGTGGGTACACATGTACATGCATACGTGCATAGCAGTTGTTCAAATAGTAGAGGCTCTTTTCTTGATGTTTCAAATGGTGGCAAATGGTCTTATTTGTTAGTTATAAACCATTTGAAATCACAAGTAGCCATTTCATTTTCTTTCCTTTTCCTACACAATCTGTTCAGTGCTGTGGTTGGTGTTATGCCAGTGTACTTATAATATTGAAAATGCTAAGCACCTCTGAATTTAGGGTTACAGGCCACATATGTAGCTGGGAGTGTTTTGTATGTATTGCTACTACCCCTCCCCCTTCTCTTTCAAGGCCTGCAGCTCCTGGTCCAGCCTCCTGCAGGGTCCGATATCCAAGCATCTACAGGGCACACACCACCCCTCCATCAGCTCATGTTGTGACCTACTGGCTACCATTGGCTCTGATGTGATGGGAAAGCTCAAAGTATGTACTCATATGTACATCAATACACACTCATGTGCTGCACGTTTGTATGTATAATAATATAACATGTATCTCCATGTAGTAGCTGTACATACTCAATAGACATACGTATTATGTAAATGTGAATGTACATGTTGTATTTGAAATATACTGTACATACACAGCTCTCTTGTGTACAACCTGCATATATGTACGTATGTACTATTGTATGAGTGTACGTACATACATTATCCATGTACATAGGATATGTTTGTCCATTTTCTGTAGCAAAGTACTTGTGTGTTCATATTATCCATGATTTTGGGCATTGCTAAACACGAGACATCTCAAGTACAGGTACGGATGTGTGTGCAGCACTGTGAATGTACTAACATGTGTGAATGTGCATACATGCGTGTTAACACCATAGGTTACGCATACACATGTACGTACATACATTTCCTGAGTCTTACTTGAAGAAATAAATGTAGGTTACATATCTCACATCATTTTCCTCTACAGGCATCCGCCGTTAGAACCCTGGGTGTATATATACAGTATCCTAATCTACAAGCAGTGAGTGTACCAGTACGATGTGCTACCAACTTGTTGCAGTGTACCAGTACAACTCCTTTACTTACTCTACACAGGACCTATCCTTTCTCATGGATGCCACTCACATCATAACTGAACAGGTAAAGTCAAAGGATCTGCCAATACGTGTGCAAGCAGCCTGGTCTCTTGGTAACCTCTGTGACGTACTACGTGGGCGGGAGGAGGTCCTCACCCCCCTGGTGTACGTCCAGCTCCTGGATGCCTGCCTGTCCACTTGCAAGGACCATGAGCGAGTGAGGGTCAACAGCATCCGAGCACTGGGACACCTCCTGTATGGACTGCAAGACAGGCATTTAAGTGAGAGACACAGTGTAATTTGCATATGTATTGCACATATTCACAGAATTCCAATTGTGTGTGTGGTAGATGTATATGTATGTATGTACGTATATATTGCACATGGATAAACATATTTCCACACTAGTTGCACTTAAAAGGTGCAGGTCATGGATATGCTGTCTGTGTATTTAGAATTACTTCAATTCTCATGTATACACTGGAGGTACAGTATCATTGTATTCATGTACACTTGTACTGAGCACAAATGTACATATGAACATGTGTTTGCTTACATCTATACATTGCTGTAAGTACAGTTTTGTATTTATTATACTACTATCCTGTGTTTAGCATGCATATGTATGTACATCCACACACACTCTACATACGTGTGTATTTGCATAATATCGTCATACAAACCTTACCTGTACTTTCTGTAACTATACATACATACGTACACACATATGTATGTACTTACTTATGTACCTATACAGGTGTTGTAAGTCCAAAGTTGCAACAATGTATGGACTTTCTCTCAAAGACTATATCAAGTGGAGCAGCTAAAGTGAGTTTGGACGAAATATTCAATGCTATCTCATCTTCTGTACATATGTACGTCCATACTCAGGTATCAATGTTGCATATGTAGGGTGTTTATACTCAGTCAAGCATAACATTGTAAATACGTATGTACATACGTTGTTGTGTATGTACAATATGTATGTGTGAGTAGATATGTACTGTACTTGCATGCATGCATGCGTATGTACAGTATATAATCTTATCTCCCACTTTCACCTACATGTATATGTATGGGAAAGTGTGCATTCTCACACTGATACAAAGAACCTCATTTTGTCACAGACTGCACACACACATAAATCACTGCACACAGGTGTACTTCCTCTACAGAAGTACTTTACACTTGTTCTGATTGCTATGACACTGCTGTACACAGTACGTATTGTCCTGTACACAGATCAGATGGAACGGCTGTCATGCTGCCTCCAACGCCCTGTCTTCCAAGACTGTACTGGCACAGTCTTCTGCGGATCAGCTCTTAGCTGCTCTGACCAAGACTCTGTACACCTGCAAGAACTTCAAGGTTAGCTGTTGTTGAGTGGTGTACCGTCTACTTACTTTGGTACACACATACGTACATACGTATAATATATTATGTGTATATTTTGTGTCCAGGGTTGACATGTACGTATAAGATGTGTGTGCAATGTAGCTTTGATCATGCACATGTATACGAATGTTAACATACAGTTACTTACAGTATATATTATGTCACATATAGTATATGACACACATACACACAAACACCCCCCCCCCACACACACACACATAATATCCTTCTTCAATTTTGTATTTCCCTTCTACAGGTTCGTGTCAGTGCAGTCACTGCATTGTGCTGTGTTCACACATATCCCACACCGATGGTAGTGTGGGAAGGGCTGATACAAGCCATTGAAGCAAGCGATGAAATGAAGGACTTCTCCGAGTTCAAGCACCAGTCAATGCTGCAGTCCAAGCTGTGTGACCTCTTGTGCCACCTCATGCAGACCACACCAGATAAGATAAAGGGCGAAGTGGACGTGTTGCTGACTCAGCACACTGACCACATTGTAACTTTTGTCTCCAAACTGAAGGTTAGGTGACATGCACAGGATAGTTAGCTTGGACTATCTCCACTACTTACATATGTAATTGAGGATTGGCATGTTTGTAGTGATAAATGTACTCATTATCAAACAATGCAGGATTAATGTACATAACTGCATTATTACACGCATGCTACGTACACGTACATGTACTACATGCGTGTATGTATGAATGCTTAGTGATCTCTCTTGTTTTTCCCCCTCTCCCAACAAGCCACTTGGAGACAGCCCTGAAGGTACGTATGTGTACGTGGCCTGTGCATTGATGTGCTGTACGTGTACATGCGTATATTATATGTAGATGTATTATGTATGCTACTGAATAGCAGGGAATTTTCAAAGAAGAAAAATTTACAATTCATCATAAATTACCATTGGTTGTGGTGGTTTTAATTTGGCAATACAGTGGGACCCCTATAATCCGGCCCCCTGGAATACAGACACCGTGCTAAAGCAGACGCATAATCTTGAAACTAACTTATTCCGTATTGTAATGTATGTAAAATGCCCCCTGAAAACAGACTTTCGTTATCCCGTAAAACGGATGGAAAAATATGAACCTGTGTATACAAATCAGTAGTAAATTATACACAATAAAACGGACAAATCAAAGTTTCTGAGGCTGTAAGATTTTCTCCAGTTTGTCCACCAAACTTTGGTCCTGACAATCCATACGTGCAGGAGATTTCGAGGTGAAATTGCGATCATTGGGAAGTATTCGTTACGAAGACGATTTGGATTATACCGTATTAGCTCATGTCAAGAAATTTGAGGTTTAGTTCGAGGATAAAGTGTCTAGAACTCTTACAACTAGACAAATTTCGTATTGCTCCCTATATGCAATGTGTCTTTTTGCCACCCAATATGGCTGCCAAGTTACGCCTCTGCGTCATGCATGGTTATTAATTTCAATCTAAAATACATAACCCCTAAGGACACCTCTATAATCAGGACACGAAAAGACTGACCTAAGGTGTCCTGAATACAGGGGTCCCACTGTATTTGAATTAATGCATTGTAGTGCCATTTGTGACGGAATTTTTATGTGTGACATTCCACATATCAAACGAAGTGCAAATAACAAGAAAATGAATCCTTGTGATATTTCCCTCCACGTGGTAGAATGAGTGTCTCATATGTTGTGGCCATTGGGTATGTGTCCGTATGCTTATCATACTTGGGCACTGTACATGCTTTACATGTGCCTACAGTATGAACACATTGTGTATGTTATTGTATGTGCATGCTATTACAGTGTATGTTATATGCAATGTTTATCCTCCCTTGTAATACAAACCTTCAAACCTTCATTAGGTGGACTATCTCAACTGTGGTCTGCAGCTCAAGAGAACAATTTCAAGTCAATTCAATCTTTGCTGTCTCCATTTATCACTGTACAAGATAATCAACAATAAATCCAAAATATCTACTGCTGCTCAAATTTTTTAACGTTTGAAAACTATTGTTGATTGATCATGTACATGTGCTGTATCAGCAATTTTTTTCAATGTTGCTATGTACATACGTACGTACATGTGTGTGCTTACATGTGTAACATTTTAATTTGTTGTTAACTCATGATTGTATGTATGTGTAATAATTCCAACAAAATTATGTTTATATTAAATCAATCATTGATTGATTTCTTGAATATTATGTGTATTATTATAATATTATAAAATGAAAGTGAGATACATGGCTATACGTATTTATTATAAAAATTAATGACAGTCTGCAGAGGAAATGCAACAGCATTACCAGTACAGTGGAACCTCTCTATAATAATATTATTACAAACCTCTGAATTGCAGAAACCTCTATATAAGGACGTCGACACCATTCTGTGTCCCAGTGTAGTACTGTAGTGTATTAAGTGACCTCTGAATTGAGGACACTTCTGTAATAATGACTAAATTTAAGGTCCCAAAGTGTCCTTAATAGAGAGGTTCCACTGTATATGCATGCAATTAAGGGATCCCTGGAAGAGTGAAAGTATAAGTATTATGCATATGGTTGTGGAATTACTCTTCTGTATAATATTATACTCAGCTAAAAATGATTTATTAATTTTATATCATCATTAATTTTAAGCAAAATCTAATAATGTTAAAAGTTATATTGTGCATAGTCTATAATCAATTCTTATAATAATAATAATAATATTATTACTATTATAATATTAATATTTTTGATGTACATGCAATGGTATATTATATATACATACACGTACATATTATTATAATAATGTATATTATAGAAGTCTATTGTCTTTTTATGCTACTTAATATTGTACATGTATTATAGTATTGCTACATTGTATAATAACACTAGATGAGTACTTGATAGGGACATGGCATGGGCAATATTGATTTAATGGATTTACTAGCAGAATCCGATATAAGACCCTTTTCCTTTGATCCACGTGTCTTCTGCCCACACATCACGATACATGTAAACAGTATATCTACATAAAATAAAATACATATATAGTCCAATATGGAGGATGAGTGCACATGCATTATACATGATCACTGATTATAATTTGCATAAAATATTGTAGCCTATGACTGCACATGTATATAATAATTATGATGACCCCATGCAACGTCAAAAATATCAGTCCAAAGACTGTGACCGTTAGCAGCTGTTCAGTGGCCATGGGGTATATAATAATATTATTGAATGATATTATTTGTGATATGGTTGCAATTCAAGCAGTTCTACATCCATATAATATTATATAGGACCAATAGATCTCATGGAGCTGAAACATACGTATCAATCACATCAATCTATATAATTTTGTTTGCTCATTTCTCTGTTAGTTATTGTTAATAATAATTACAATACCATACCACTATAACAAAAATTAGAAGCATAACATTACAAAGCAATACCAACTACGTATTAATACAATAAAATTATTAATAATATTTGTTTGTATTAAGTTTTATTTCAAAATTCTGCAACTCTAATGGGAAAGAAATAATAATAATAGTTATAGCACCCCAGTCCATGCAGTACAGTGGAACCCCTATAATCCGCCCCCCTGAAATACGGACACCGCGCTAAAACAGACGCATAATCTTCGAACCAACTTATTCCATATTGTAATGTATGTAAAGTGCCCCCTGAAAAACGGACTTTCATTATTCCGTAAAACGGACGGGAAAATATGAACCAGTGTATACAAATCAGTATTAACGTATACACAATAAAGCGGACAAACCGAAGTTTCTGAGGCTGTAAGATTTTCCCCAGTTTGTCCACCAATACCTTTGGTCCTGACAATCCATATGTGCAGGGGATTTCGAGGTGAAAATGTGATCATTAGGAATTAAGTATTCGTTACGAAGACGATTAGGATTGTACCGTATTAGCTCATATCTCTAAGAAAATTGAGGTTTAGTTCGACGATGAAGTGGAACCCCGGATTACGCCCCGCGTCGTGCATGTCCATTACTTTGAATCCAAAGTGACACCTCTATAATCAGGACAATTCAAAGTAGTCCCCAGGTGTCTGGATTAGAGGGGTTCCACTGTAGTATAAAAAATTAGCTACAGTAACAAATATTATTATTACTAAACTTATCCCTGGAAAAGGATTAACTTTTTTAACATTTGACAACACAAGACAAAATTGATAGTTAACATTGGACACCTAGAAATTAATATACTATCATAATAATATGTGTGAAGTAAAAATAATTTTAAATTTAATTTTTTAAAATTATATATAATAATTAATAATTATATTGGTATGTGGTGAAGCATATATATATATATATATATATATATATATATATTATAATTATTAATAGAATATTATGTAGGTGAGCATATGAGTGATATTATATCGGCCCGTGAGTGCATATGTACTTACATGTCTGGCTATTGTTCTATGTCATTTTATTCTGTTAAGTTGTGAGAATAAAGTGTCTGATACTGTTCTGGCCCCTTTGGCAGTACATACTCCAGGATCAACATTGGACATGATGCCCTCATAACTACACATTGTAACTTGCATCTACTACTTAAAAATAATTGTCATTGAAACCATGGAACGGGGAGGAAAGTGTGTGGCTTGACTGTGTATTTAGGTAATTAGTATAATATCATTTGAATGGGTAGGGTCAGCACAAACCTTACAACTAGTACTTTTGTTGTTGTCTGAGGTACTCCACTACACTTGAATGACTCTTCTCTGTAGCCAGTATTAATGGTGTCTCTTTATACTATGGAGAAGAGAAAAGACAAAGACTGTGATACTTGATTGATGGACAACTTCTGTATAAGAAGAATGAGTTGAAAGAAATTAATACACAAAACTGACTGGGGACAAGCCTTTATAACCGCCTTAGATGATGAGAAGCCCCCATCCACCACCTGCATGCATATTAGATATCAGTGAGGAATCGATCTGTTCTTACGCTTAGTCTAGGTGTGAACTGTAATTATAGTGATACAGAAGTAAAAATTGGAAAAAAATGAAAAAGTGAACCATGCACACACACACACACACACACACACACACACACACACACACACACACACACACACACACACACACACACACACACACACACACACACACACACACACACTGTGTTGTTTGTTGACACAGAACATTTGAGTGACTACATATCATTTCCTGAATGAACATCACTACAAATTCAGATTGCTTTCTCAGAAAGTTACTTGAGTTGAATGAATTTGCAAATTAAACAATGCTGTGACAATGAGTAACTGTAGTGAGCAACACATTCCAAATCATGTCATACATGCATGCTTGTTGTGTACGTGTACGTGTGTGTGTGTGTGTGTGTGTGTGTGTGTGAGTGTGTGTGTGTGTGTGTGTGTGTGTGTGTGTGTGTGTGTGTGTGTGTGTGTGTGTGTGTGTGTGTGGAGCCCCATGGTCAGATACCTCCCCGTGATGGACTCCGGAAACGTGTTTTGCAGCTAAATCTGACCACCCATCATCATAAATCATCTGGAGTAGTCTAGATTATGATGTCGGTCACTTGCCTTGGTCCTGCAAATCAAGGTCAAGTTCATCATTTGCACGAGAACCTGTCAATGAATAAAGGTCATAGACTAGAGAGAATCCCTGAACAGGCTCAAGTTAACAGTGACAACATGAAATGGTCGGTCTCTAGTGGAGACCACTGGAGATTGTCGCATCCGAGGAAAGCATGTAGGAACAAGCAACAATGTTTACAGGAAATTAGACCTAATGATTTTGGAGCTGAAGAGGTATGGCTTGTCTGCTGCAGCAATACAAGAAACAAAGTGGTTTGGTAATGACATCTGGCAATCCAATGACTATACATTTTTTCACTCGCGTCGCCCTATGCCAGACCATGGTGACATAGCTGTGCAGAATGAAGGAGTCGAACTAGCACTGGATAAGGAGGCTACCAAAGCATGAAAGGAAGCTGGGGAAGTATGGGAGGCTGTGAACTCCCGAATTATCACAGCCCAACTGAGGATAACCAAGAGATGACAAAGACGACATGGGATGCCAAGGGAGACATCAAACAGTTATGCTATCATTATGTCTGTGTATGCACCTACTGCAAAGGCCACTCCTGGTACTAAAAGCCATTTTCTGGCTGCACTACAAGACACACTGGACAAAATTGCACCCTCTGACATTCTTCTACTTCTTGGCGATTTCTTGGCGATCCAAATGCCCGTGTTGGTAATCTGGGCTCAGAAGAGGATAACTGGCGAGGGACACTGGGAAAGTATGGAGTGGGAGAACGGAATCGGGCCGGAGAAGACCTTCTGGAATTCTGCGCCACAAATCAGTTATCCATCGTGAACACATGGTTTGAGAAAAAACCTTGCCATCTAGAAACGTGGATGTACCCGGGAACGAAGAAATCTCACATATATGATTGACTATGTAATAATGAAGAGCAGCCAACGTGTTTTATGCACAGATGTCCAGGTGATGAGAGGGGCTAATTGCTGGACAGACCACCAGATGATCAGAGCAAGGTTTCCTCGCTGCAAATCCAACAGAGGGAATGGCCATGTTCCCATCGCAGTGCACCTTCTCAGTCAATCAGCATACCATGAAGCTTATCAAGACTGCCTTTGTTCAGAGTTACAAGTACACCAACACTCTGACAGTAGTTCTGTGGAACAGAACTGGGACACACTCAAAACCAACATAGTCACTACAGCTGAGTCTTCCTTGGGTCACTCAAGGAGAAGACAACCTGACTGGTTCGAGGAGTGTGCTGATACTCTAGCTCCCCTAATTGAAGCCAAGAACAAAGCAAGGAACAAGATGCTAGCTGAGAACAGCAGAGCAAACCGCCAGTGTTTTAGAAGCCATCAAAGAAAAGTGAAGAAAGCAGTTGATACTGCCAAAGAAACATGGGTGTGCAATGTGGCACGGGATTCTGAGGGTGCAGTGAAAAATGGACAAACGAGATGGGACAGCATTAGGAAGCTGCAGATTGCTTATGAAGGCCGCAGACCAGTCAGGCCAAGAGTTTTAGTGAAGGAGTGTGGACAGCTGACTCAAAACCCAGACAAAGTTATTTCAAGATGGCACAACCACTTTACAAAAATCCTCAACATCCAAAGTGAGTACAGGGAAGAAATCATCATGGATATGATGCAGAAGCCCATCATATGGACATTCGATGACCCACCCACACAAGAAGAACTGGAGCTGTCATTGTACAGGCTTAAGAAACGTAAAGCGGCAGGAAGGACAGGAATTTCCCCCGAGATGATTCTGGCTGGCCCCGTGGAACTCAGAGACAGGATTTTAACACTCATGAAACAGATATGGGTGGAAGGGACTGTTGTAAGAGACTGGAAAGATGCTGAGATTATCCCCATCCCAAAAAAGGGAGACTCGCGCATGTGTGACAACTGGCGAGGCAATAGTTTGCTTGATGTGGTAGGCAAATTCGAGCTAGAATTATCCAAGAAAGGCTGCAACAAATTGCTGAAGACATCCTACCTGATTCGCAATGTGGTTTCCGGAGAGGAAGAAGATGCACTGACATGATCTTTGCTGCACGACAACTGGTGGAGAAGACTCTTGAACATGATGATTCTTTGTTTGTCCTATATTTGTGGATTTGAGGAAGGCTTACGACTCTGTTCCAAGAAGTGCTGTGTGGACTGTTCTGAGCAAGTATGGCATCCCACCGACCATGCTAAACATCATCAAGTCATTCCACCAAGGGATGCATGCTACTGTGAGGATTGGCTCCACTACATCTGAGAGCATTGTACACAACAGTCTGAGGCAAGGATGTACTTTGGTACCCTCTCTCTTCAAACTGTACTTCTGTGCCATGGTGACCAACTGGAGAGATAGCTGTCCACAAGCAGGAGTAGATATGCTGTATAAACACGGAAGAAAGTTTGTTTCAGATCGTACAGCAAAGTCGAAGCTGCACTGTACTAAGATCACAGAATCTCAATTTGCTGATGATGCCGTATTGTACACCACCACACGTAGGACATTTGAACACAGTACCAAAATGCTTGCTGATACAGCTCAGGAATGGGTACTGACTGTAAATGCCTCCAAGACCAAAGGACTGACGTTGTGGGACATCACACAAGTAGAGAAACAGACCCTGTTGAGATAGGTGGTGATGAGATAGAGATTGTCACCGACTTCACCTACCTTGGCAGTAACATCACACAGGAGGGGCAACTGCAGAAGGAGCTGTCAGCTAGAATTGCCAAGGCTTCAGGGCATTTGGCTGTTTGTGAGAGCCTATCTTTAACAATCGAACCTTATCTACAGACTCCAAAAGATGCGTCTACAAGGCAGTAGTGTTGTCAACTCTACTCTATGGGGCTGAAACATGGGCAGTGAAAGCTGTCCATGGCCACCTCAAGCGACTGAATGGCTTCCACAATCGTTGTGTCAGAACTATAATGGGTGTAACACGATACAAGCAATGGACTGAGCGCATAACATCAAAACAGCTCTCTGCTGAATTTGGCATGAAAGGAACCATCACTGACATACTCAGATCATACTGTCTGCGTTGGCTTGGGCACGTAGCATGAATGAAAGAGGATAGGATGCCTAAACAGCTCTTTTTGGGGAGTCTCTATAGACACAATAGGAGTGTGTGTGTGTGTGTGTGTGTGTGTGTGTGTGTGTGTGTGTGTGTGTGTGTGTGTGTGTGTGTGTGTGTGTGTGTGTGTGTGTGTGTGTGTGTGTCTGTATGTATAACGTATGTGTACACACTTGGAATGGATGTTGCCTGAAAGTGAATTGAAATGTAAAAGAGTTGTCCACCATTGGATCAACTAGTGAAGTGTATGGACTCATGATTGACTCACATCACACAGTGTCAGGTACATGCGACACTGAATGTGGAAACAACATACAGAATATACACATACTCACAACAACTAACCTTATTTCCAAGGTTAGGATCAAATCCACACTCTTCAATGAGGTACTTCACTACTGCTAGATGACCTTCCCGTGCAGCATGGCGGAGACAGTTGTCACCGGCATTGTCCAGATCAAACCTTCTATCTCCAAACTTTGGAATGAGGTATTTCACAATCTCCACATGACCACCACATGCAGCAAGATGGAGGGTATTCACCTTGTCCTGTGCATTTGTACAAACAGAATGGAGAGAACACACAATTTTCATCCTGCACTAATTGCAAACAAAATATAGAATTATATATGCAATAATAGACATATATTGCAATAATATCACCATGTAAGTGTATGTGTTCGTGCTTGGATAATATACACATGTATTGGTATATGTTAGACTTGATCCATATTGCATGATGGGGTATGAGGTGTACATGTTCTCAACAAACCTGTTTGGTAGCAAGTACATTAGCATCCATTTCCTCAACTAGTTCTCCCACAATGTGGAGATGTCCATATCTAGAAGCATGATGAAGAGCAGTCCAACCATCCTGAAGGTGACAATATAGAAAATTTAATATTGATAGTTGGGTAGCTCAGCAACTAAATTGCTACAGTGACTGAAGTCTCCAACACCCTCTGAATCACCGAGAGAAAGAAAAGTTCACTGTAACCCACCTCCTAAAGTGGAAAAAACATTCTCAAGGCCGTAATTCTTAGACCAATGCCATTTTGAATAGTATAGACTTGTGTTTGGTGGATTTAGCTTGGATGTTTATGGTGTATCTAAGAATTATTTAACACAAATAATAGGTTATATGTACAAGAATAATTGGGATGCTTTGGCTGGAGTGGGTGAATAATTGGCTTAAGCCTACCTAGGAGGGATACAACAATTACATGACACACACACACACACACACTCACATCATATTTGGTGAAAGCCAATATTCCATTTTTTTTAGTGGATTGGCCTGAAAAGTGGTCCGGCAAATGCCGAACTTGCCGGACCACTTGCGCCGGCTTTGGTACATGACACAAATGAAAGTGTTTACTACATGCGACCAGAACTATAAATGGGGATGTTGATTATGTACATAATATGCATAGTTACACCACATACACTCAAATATACACACCATAAAACATGCATGCAAGCATTCAACCATTACAAAAGTTACTAAAGTGAAAATCAATGGAAAGACATTGAGCAATCACAGATTCCATTGAAGACACTATCGGTAGAAACAATTCACTCATTTGACCAACAACATCCAGATATAAAGGTCTCATCTCTACATCTCTACACAGTGGCTTCAGGGTTTCATGTCTCAATAGTACAACATGCAGTAATTGCAACTTTTCATCATGTTAAATGGAAACTTTTACTGTGACATTAAGTAACTGTAGTGAGCAACACATTCGAACACATTCCAACACATATCAACACATGCTGTACATGCTTATTATCCCTGCACACTCAGGGAGGATACCACTGTAACACATCATCCATGAGCAAAGTAAACAAAGTCCTTGTGCAAATATATCAGAATCCAACCCACATACACACAACAACTAACCTTATTTCCAAGGTTAGGATTGAATCCACACTCTTCAATGAGGTACTTAACCACTACTAGATGACCTTCCCGTGCCGCCCAGTGGAGACAGGTGTTACCATTATTGGTCAGATCAAACCTTCTATCTCCAAACTTTGGAATGAGGTATTTTACAATTTCCACATGACCATCACATGCAGCGAAATGGAGGGCATTGAACATGTCCTATGCATTCGTACAAACAGAATAGAGAGAATACACAACGTTCATCCTGCACTAATAACTATGATGATGTACAATGTATTCACATTCAAACAAAATATTGCAGTAATACCATGTAAGGGTATGTGTTGTGCTTGAATAATATTATACACATATATTGGTTTACAATGAATATCTGTTAATGGATTGAGGGAAATTTGGTGGATTGATGATATGGCAGGTTATATGGATCTTTTTCAGGATGTTTGCAATTGTTTTGTCATGAAATTTGTATTTTCTTTTTTTTTCAGATATAATCTGCCAGTATCTCTTGCATTGTCGTCAGATTTCCTCTCTCTGTTATTGTAAATCTTCTGTTTCATTGTCAAGTCAACTCCAGAACGCTTTACTTCTATTTAGTTCTACACCATTACAACTTTTTGACACTTGGTGGATTATCTGTAACCGAACCTAATACAAAAGTGCCAATTGGAATGCAGGAGAATGGCAGATGGGGGAATTGTGATGTTGCGGATTAATTGTATAGCATAGACATACAAGTGAATTTCTTTCAAAATAATATGGCGGATAAAACATTCGGTGGATTAATAAATATTCACTGTACGTTAGAGTGGATGCATGTTGCATGATGGTGCATCGAGTGTACATGTTCTCAACAAACCTGTGTAGTAGCAAGTACATTAGCATCCATTTCCTCAACTAGTTCTCTCACAATGTGGAGATGTCCACATCTTGAAGCTAAATGAAGAGCAGTCCAACCATCCTGAAGGCGAAAATGTGGAAATTTCAATGTCTATAGTTGGGTCTATACTATAGTGGTTCAGTAGTTGTTCTTTGTTAACCTATTATAACTAGCAATTCAGTAAGTACAGTTGGGATATTTTTGTGGTTGGTCAGTAGCAGACACAATTATTGTGAAACATTCATTGATTATTGTGAGAAATTCCATCTAGGGTTAGACTGGATGACCGATGGGACTGCAATTATAATTCAGTGAAAAATAGTAATAATCTATGTTAAATCAAACCTGTTGAGGATTATTGGCAATTAATTCTCTTTTTAAATTAGCAGACACAAAGCCACAACTCATGCTCATGAGTTGGGTCTATACTAGTGGTTCAGTGTGTGTGTGTGTGTGTGTGTGTGTGTGTGTGTGTGTGTGTGTGTGTGTGTGTGTGTGTGGTGTGTGTGTGTGTGTGTGTGTGTGGTGTGTGTGTGTGTGTGTGTGTGTGTGTGTGTATTGTGTGTGTGTGTGTGTGTGTGTGTGTGTGTGTGTGTGTGTGTGTGTGTGTGTGTGTGTGTGTGTGTGTGTGTGTGTGTGTGTGTGTGTGTGTGTGTGTGTGTGTGTGTATTGTGTGTATGTGTGTGTGTGTGTGTGTGTGTGTTTGTTTGTGTACGTGTGTGACAGGCCCGTAGCCTGATAATCCAAATGGGGGGTGCTTTTCACAAAATTACTACTAGTATTTAGTGGTTAAGACAAGGACACAAGGACATTATGACATAAAAAAATGAGTCGCGAGGGCGCATAGCTCATTTTTTTATGTCCTACTGCCAGAGTGTACATGTCTTAACCAGCTACAGTATAGCATCCATCGCTAATGCTGTATACTGTTACTAGCACTTTATACATTATGAAATTGCTGTATGATAGTACTATTTCTATGGTAGTGGATGTTATAATAAAATAAGATGAAAGAGCTATTATAATAATAATTTACTAAAGCTTTTCTTTTAAAGCAGTTAATATGAAACTGTTCATTTACTATAGAAACTATGTATAAGCACAAATGTAATGAAAATGTCTGCTTAAAGTCAATTACTTATATCACTGTAACAAAATTGAGTCCAACTCAATTCTACGTGGGTGCAGCCTGGCATAGAGATCAACAGCTTCATCCAGGTCAACCGGTGTGTCATAGTGGATATGTAACAATGCAAGGTTGGAAAGCCGTTCCTTGCCCATGGATGCTCTCATGTAGTTGTTAAGTCTTCTTAAGGTGCTTGCACTACGTTCGCATTCACACGAGGTGACAGGGATTGTGCAGGCAATTTGTAACAGGACAAAAATATTTGGAAAACTATCCCGGTCACATGCTTTGATGGCAGCTGCTGGTGAGGATGGCCTCTCCCCGGGAGTGCTGGCACTGAACTTGAATTTCCATCTCCGCAGCTCCATTTGGAACAACTCAGGTGATGGTAAGTCACCTTTGTAAAATTCCACAATCCTGTCCAAGTTGATGTTTGCATGCTCATCAGTGCAAAGGATGGAAGGTATGAGACCAAACAAGGAAATGGCTATGGCTGCTGTTGATGTGAACTGGCTTTCCAGGTGTGTGACAACATGATCCAAGAATGGAATGGCCATATTCAGCTGGTAATATTCCTTAGGGGACTCTGCTTGGATATTGCCACGGTGTAGCTGCCTTACTGCTATTCTGGGCATTGATGGCTCTGTCCCCACCTTTGTAGCCAGTATTACACTGTGGTCATAAATTTGCAAGAATCCAACTTCAATATTGCGCCGTTCAGCTTTGAATGTTTCAATAACTTCGGCAATCATAGAATGCGCTTCCATGATGTCACTAGCTTTCTTCTGCAGTTTAACAGTAATTCCACTTAGATGAGAGAGATACTGATACACGGTTAGAAAAATGACCACAAAATTGAAAGATGTAATACTGGCCAGTATCCGCTGTGCTTCCCTGCTGCTGTTGGAGTCCCATTTGTCATACAGATCCCCATACGTATCCAGGTGGTATTGGTAGGCAATCATTTCTAATGCTTCGACAATGAAAATGTATGCTTGATAGAAGTGTTGGTATGCATTGTGTCGCTCTGCCCAACGTGTCTTGCAAAGATCCAACAAAGGCTTCCATCTACTGGCATCAGCTACATTATGATTTACAATCATTACTAGAGCACCACTGCGTTTAGGGCTATTCAGAAAGAACTGCGAGCATGTACGCAAACAATCGAGGACATTTCGAACTTCTGGAAGAGCGCATGATTTACTAATAACAAGATTGAGGCAATGCCCATTACAGTGTATGTACGTAGCTAATGGTGCCCTTTGTTTAATCAACCCTTGAACTCCCACTCGCTCAGATGCCATGTTACTTGTGCCATCATACCCTTGTCTATGCATATTTTTCGTAGGAATATCATTTTCCTGCAAGAATTGAAGAATGGTTTCTGCAATCTTTTGCCCAGTTCAAGCTTCAAAAATGCCAAAAATTCTTTGCGGATATTACGATCGCTATCAACAAATCTAACATAAATTGACAGATGTTCCACATTATGAGATGTAACCTCATCTGCAAGAATTGAGTGAAAGGGGGTATCATTCAGATCTTCAACTATGCCTTTCAATATGATTCGCTTTCCAATTACTTCTATCATTTCATTCTGGGTATGTGGTGATATGTATGTTGCACACCTCATTGCTGGGGATTCCAAATGAGCCTGGAGATTCTGGTCATGAATGGAAAGTAGCTTTAACAAGGCAAGAAAATTTCCTGGATTACCTGGCTCATTCAGTTTCTCAGAATCACCACGTAATGCAATACACTGCCTGCCACAAAATAAGATAGCTGCAGCAATTGATTTCAGAATTGCGCGATTTTTCTCTATATTGTCTTTGCGCTGATTACTGACTAACGCACTGATCGTCCTCTGAGGCTTCTCAATGTATTGGACCAAAAGATCAGCTTTTTTACATGCACCTTGATGGTACTGAAGGTGCTTGTGACTTTCTAACTTGTCTCCCTGCTTGTTCCAAACGGAAAAAGGTTGTGTCACCAATTTCCCCTTGGACTTATCACAGGAAAAAAGTGTACAGACAAGACAAAAAATGCCATCTACAGCCTCACTATACACCATTGTAGGGTGATTAATCAGCCATTTTGGCTGAAAGGACCTATTGCACCCTCCAATAAAAGTAGCCGGAAAGGTTCGTAATTCTTTTGATTTTCGATGATTTTTCAAAAGGTGGTACTTCTGTGCAGATGATAACTCCGAAATAGCCTTAACAAATGCATTGACGTCACTACGACAACTTACAAACAGATCTCCAATGTCTGTATAAAGTTGACTGGAAGAGTGCAAATCGTCGGTACTTGCTGTGTCAGTATCACACTCACTAACAATAATATGTGAAATGTATGTACCAGTGGGGACAGGAGTCTCCAAGATGTCATGAATGGGTCCAGGTTCTTCAGCTGCAGAGACGGATGATTGCTGTTCAGGGACAGGTGAAGGATTTAATTCAGCGGCTTGTGTGTTTTCAGTTAATTTCTTCTTTTTTACTGTCCAGAAGTCAGACAATTGTCGATTACCACCTGCAGAAACACGTTTTCGATCACTCTTGGAACTTTTGCCATCAACGGTCGCCATGTTGGTATTGCGCAATATTAGAAAATGGTCGTCTCAATTCAAACGCCGGTTGCACACCACTGAGTGGCTAAAACTTGGGAGGGAAGTTAGTCTAACGTTTTAGTGTGCTCTTATGACAATTATGTACCTAAATACTATTCATAATTTCAATAAGAGTGACACTGTGGTTGTCTTAGTTGCATGGTTAGTTTAACTAATATCAATACTGAATAGACTTGAATTTTAACTGGCCTTTCAGCCAAAATGGGGGGTGCGAACGCACCCAACGCACCCCCCCACCCTACAGGCCTGTGTGAGTACATATGTGTGTGTGTGTGTGTGTGTGTGTGTGTGTGTGTGTGTGTGTTTGTGCGTGCGTGCGTGCGTGCGTGCGTGCGTGCGTGTGTGTGTCATTACCATATTGCACAGAAAACAATCATCAGAATCAAAAGCAACACTCAGTCACACTTCATTTACAATAATGCTCTTCAATTAACACAATACAATAGCAATACTACAGTAGTGAGTGGTATGAAAACACACAACACTCTATAGACAAAATACTAAGTACTGCCATCATGTAACATATTAATTGTATCCCTTCTGGGTGGGCTATAGAAGATACAGGCACTTTTATCCCTAATTGACAACTTGGGCTGTGCCCCTGTGCTCAATTAGACAAAAGTGTCTGTATCTGCTCAAGCCCACCTAGGAGGGATACAACAATTACATGAGTGTACACACACACACACACACACACACACACACACACACACACACACACATGCACACACACACACACACACACACACACACACACACACACACACACACACACACACACACACACACAAAATATGTGTACACACTTGGAATGGATGTTGCCTGAAAGTGAATTGAAATGTAAAAGAGTTGTCCACCATTGGATCAACTAGTGAAGTGTATGGACTCATGACTGACTCACATCACACAATGTCAGGTACATGCAACACTGAATGTGGAAACAACATACAGAATATACACATACACACAACAACTAACCTTATTTCCAAGGTTAGGATCAAATCCACACTCTTCAATGAGGTACTTCACTACTGCTAGATGACCTTCCCGTGCAGCCCAGTGGAGACAGTTGTCACCGGCATTGTCCAGATCAAACTCTCTATCTCCAAACTTTGGAATGAGGTATTTCACAATCTCCACATGACCACCACATGCAGCAAGATGGAGGGTATTCACCTTGTCCTGTGCATTTGTACAAACAGAATGGAGAGAACACACAATTTTCATCCTGCACTAATAAATGTGATGATGTACAATGTACTCATAGTGTGTGTGTGTGTGTGTGTGTGTGTGTGTGTGTGTGTGTGTGTGTGTGTGTGTGTGTGTGTGTATAACGTATGTGTACACACTTGGAATGGATGTTGCCTGAAAGTGAATTGAAATGTAAAAGAGTTGTCCACCATTGGATCAACTAGTGAAGTATATGGACTCATGACTGACTCACATCACACAGTGTCAGGTACATGCGACACTGAATGTGGAAACAACATACAGAATATACACATACACACAACAACTAACCTTATTTCCAAGGTTAGGATCAAATCCACACTCTTCAATGAGGTACTTCACTACTGCTAGATGACCTTCCCGTGCAGCCCAGTGGAGACAGTTGTCACCGGCATTGTCCAGATCAAACCTTCTATCTCCAAACTTTGGAATGAGGTATTTCACAATCTCCACATGACCACCACATGCAGCAAGATGGAGGGTATTCACCTTGTCCTGTGCATTTGTACAAACAGAATGGAGAGAACACACAATTTTCATCCTGCACTAATTGCAAACAAAATATAGATTTATACATGCAATAATAGACATATATTGCAATAATATCACCATGTAAGTGTATGTGTTCGTGCTTGGATAATATACACATGTATTGGTATATGTTAGACTGGATCCATAATATTATTGCATGATGGGGTATGGGGTGTACATGTTCTCAACAAACCTGTTTGGTAGCAAGTACATTAGCATCCATTTCCTCAACTAGTTCTCTCACAATATGGAGATGTCCATATCTAGAAGCTAAATGAAGAGCAGTCCAACCATCCTGAAGGTGACAATATAGAAAATTTAATATTGATAGTTGGGTAGCTCAGCAACTAAATTGCTACAGCGACTGAAGTCTCCAACACCCTCTGAATCACCGAGAGAAAGAAAAGTTCACTGTAACCCACCTCCTAAAGTGGAAAAACGTTCTCAAGGCCGTAATTCTTAGACCAATGCCATTTTGAATAGTTTAGACTTGTGTTTGGTGGATTTAACTTGGATGTTTATGGTGTATCTAAGAATTATTTAATGCAAATAATAGGTTATATGTACAAGAATAATTGGGATGCTTTGGCTGGAGTGGGTGAATAATTGGCTTAAGCCTACCTAGGAGGGATACAACAATTACATGACACACACACACACACACACACACACACACACACACACACACACACACACACACACACACACATGTGAATGTATTTGTATACAAATGGCACGTAAGTTGCCTAAAGTCATTTCCAACAGGTGAATACACGTACATGATACAATATATGGTACCGTACTCTGCTGTACTAAACCGCACTAAAGATCACAGAAACAAATTAAATAAGCAAACACTCACACAGGCCTGTAATTACACAATGTCATGTACACACACTTATTATTATCCACATGAGCACAAAAATACTAATACTCCTTTGAAAGTATGTACAATATACGTCCATGAAGTTGTGTACTCCAGAAAGGGAATTCACAGTGTGTGTGTGTGTGTGTGTGTGTGTGTGTGTGTGTGTGTGTGTGTGTGTGTGTGTGTGTGTGTGTGTGTGTGTGTGTGTGTGTGTGTGTGTGTGTGTGTGTGTGTGTGTGTGTGTGTGTGTGTGTGTGTGTGTGTGTGTGTGTGTGTGTGTGTGTGTGTGTGTGTGTGTGTGTGTGTGTGTGTGTGTGTGTGTGTGTGTGTGTGTGTGTGTGTGTGTGCATGTGTGTGTGTGTGTGTGTGTGTGTGTGTGTGTGTGTGAGTGTGTGTGCGTGTGTGTGTGTGTGCTGTGTGTGGGCACATGTACATAAACAAGCAGTGAGTTAAAATTGCTCTTCATATGAGAAGCCATGCATAATATTATTTGATGCCATGATATATACGTATACGGCTTAAATTCAGTTCATGGCACAGATAGATATGATTCCTCCATATGACTAGAACTATGAATGGGGATGGACAATGCAAATACACATACAAGCACACACACATACATGCATGCACATATACATGTATGTGTGTATGTGCAAGTACACTGAAATAGCACATATTGAATACCTTCCTGTAACTTTTGGCCATGTATCACTTTACATGTATGGAAGATATATTTCAGGAAAGGGGTTGGAATAACAGTTATAAAAACAGGAGAAGGGAACACAATTTCATGCTTCTACAGACAATTCCACAGGATGAAGATTAATATATATCCTCCAAAGGGGGGAGGAGGATATTCCTCTGAAGAGAAATGCCCCATTGCCTTCATTAGATCAACTAGTGAAGTGTACAGTGAAACCTCTCTAATCTGTCAACCCTGCTAATCCGCCCTAGTTTCTGAAAACAAATTAAAATGCATGTACTGAGTACAAACCTGTTAATCTGCCAACCACACTAATCCACCAAAAAACTGACATTCCCAAAAGTGGCAGATTAGGGAGGTTTCACCGTATTGTCGGCGAGGAGAAAGTAAAATGCCATTTTCGAAGCTGAAACTGCCTGGAGAACAGATCGAACTAACCGAAAAATGAAAAAGTAATGTTCGAACAATAAAGCGTGTGCATTTAGCTACCGGTGAGACAAATCAGGAATTCTGATGTGCGTGCACAACTACCTGTAAAGTTCTTCAATAGCATCTAGTGTGAATTTGTCCATTTACAGTGGAAAGCTCTCTCTGCTTCAAAATCGTGCCACATATCGATTCTTTTAGCCCGTCTGTTTTGATAACGAAATAGGCGTTCTTCAACTCATTGATTGACATTGCGTCGAGCGGTTGTGCAATACAGGTATCACATGACCAGCTTCCAAGATGGCGCTTCTAGACAGCCGTCAATAATGTTCGCTATTGTTTTCCTTGAACGGCTTAGAAATCAATTCTTTCCTTCTATGCTTCTAGTTATAGAGAATTTTAGTTCAGATTCATACTGGTGATTTGCGCACATCATATTTGGTGAAAGCCAATATTGCAAGTTTTTTTTAGGAGATTGGCCTGAAAAGTGGTCCGGCAAATGCCGAACTTGCCGGACCACTTGCGCCGGCTTTGGTACATGACACAAATGAAAGTGTTTACTACATGCGACCAGAACTATAAATGGGGATGTTGATTATGTACATAATATGCATAGTTACACCACATACACTCAAATATACACACCATAAAACATGCATGCAAGCATTCAACCATTACAAAAATTACTAAAGTGAAAATCAATGGAAAGACATTGAGCAATCACAGATTCCATTGAAGACACTATCGGTAGAAACAATTCACTCATTTGACTAACAACATCCAGATATAAAGGTCTCATCTCCACACCTCTACACAGTGGCTTCAAGATTTAATGTCTCAATAGTACAACATGCAATAATTGCAACTTTTCATCATGTTAAATGGAAACTTTTACTGTGACATTAAGTAACTGTAGTGAGCAACACATTCGAACACATTCCAACACATATCAACACATGCTGTACATGCTTATTATCCCTGCACACTCAGGGAGGATACCACTGTAACACATCATCCATGAGCAAAGTAAACAAAGTCCTTGTGCAAATATATCAGAATCCAACCCACATACACACAACAGCTAACCTTATTTCCAAGGTTAGGATTGAATCCACACTCTTCAATGAGGTACTTAACCACTACTAGATGACCTTCCCGTGCAGCCCAGTGGAGACAGGTGTTACCAGCATTAGAGAGATCAAACTTTCTATCTCCAAACTTTGGAATGAGGTATTTTACAATTTCCACATGACCATCACATGCAGCGAAATGGAGGGCATTGAACATGTCCTATGCATTCGTACAAACAGAATAGAGAGAATACACAACGTTCATCCTGCACTAATAACTATGATGATGTACAATGTATTCACATTCAAACAAAATATTGCAGTAATACCATGTAAGGGTATGTGTTGTGCTTGAATAATATTATACACATATATTGGTTTACAATGAATATCTGTTAATGGATTGAGGGAAATTTGGTGGATTGATGATATGGCAGGTTATATGGATCTTTTTCAGGATGTTTGCAATTGTTTTGTCATGAAATTTGTATTTTCTTTTTTTTCAGATATAATCTGCCAGTATCTCTTGCATTGTCGTCAGATTTCCTCTCTCTGTTATTGTAAATCTTCTGTTTCATTGTCCAGTCAACTCCAGAATGCTTTACTTCTATTTAGTTCTACACCATTACAACTTTTTGACACTTGGTGGATTATCTGTAACCGAACCTAATACAAAAGTGCCAATTGGAATGCAGGAGAATGGCAGATGGGGGAATTGTGATGTTGCGGATTAATTGTATAGCATAGACATACAAGTGAATTTCTTTCAAAATAATATGGCGGATAAAACATTCGGTGGATTAATAAATATTCACTGTACGTTAGAGTGGATGCATGTTGCATGATGGTGCATCGAGTGTACATGTTCTCAACAAACCTGTGTAGTAGCAAGTACATTAGCATCCATTTCCTCAACTAGTTCTCTCACAATGTGGAGATGTCCACATCTTGAAGCTAAATGAAGAGCAGTCCAACCATCCTGAAGGTGAAAATGCAGAAATTTCAATGCCTATAGTTGGGTCTATACTATAGTGGTTCAGTAGTTGTTCTTTGTTAGCCTATTGTAACTAGCAATTCAGTAAGTACAGTTGGAATATTTTTGTGGTTGGTCAGTAGCAGACACAATTATTGTGAAACATTCATTGATTATTGTGAGAAATTCCATCTAGGGTTAGACTGGATGACCGATGGGACTGCAATTATAATTCAGTGAAAAATAGTAATAATCTATATTAAATCAAACCTGTTGAGGATTATTGGCAATTAATTCTATTTTTAAATTTTAACCATTTAACCATCTTGCACAGTGGGAATCATTGGAGAGGAATGTTAGTGGTAAAATGTGCTAACCATACCTGTAGCTGTGTGCATTGTGCTAATAATACCTGAAGGTTGGTGGTCTCATGAAGGTAATGAGAGTTGTCCACCATTAGATCAACTAGTGAAGTGTATTGGTCATGATTGAGTCACATCACACAGTGTCAGGTACATACAACACTGAATTTGGAAACAACATACAGAATGTACACATACACACAACAACTAACCTTATTTCCAAGGTTAGGATCAAATCTACACTCTTCAATGAGGTACTTCACTACTGCTAGATGACCTTCCTGTGCAGCATAGTGGAGACAGGTGTTACCAGCATTGTCCAGATCAAACCTTCTATCTCCAAACTTTGGAATGAGGTATTTCACAATCTCCACATGACCATCACATGCAGCAAGATGGAGGGCATTCGCATTGTCCTGTGCATTTGTACAAACAGAATGGAGAGAACACACAATTTTCATCCTGCACTAATTGCAAACAAAATATGGAATGACACACACACACACACACACACACACACACACACACACACACACACACACACACACACACACACATGTGAATGTATTTGTATACAAATGGCACGTAAGTTACCTAAAGTCATTTCCAACAGGTGAATACACGTACATGATACGATATATGGTACCGTACTCTGCTGTACTAAACCACACTAAGGATCACAGAAACAAATTAAATAAGCAAACACTCACACAGGCCTGTAATTACACAATGTCATGTACACACACTTATTATTATCCACGTGAGCACAAAAATACTAATACTCCTTTGAAAGTATGTACAATATACGTCCATGAATATGTGGACTCTAGAAAGGGAATTCACAGTGTGTGTGTGTGTGTGTGTGTGTGTGTGTGTGTGTGTGTGTGTGTGTGTGTGTGTGTGCGTGCGTGTGTGTGTGTGTGTGTGTGCGTGTGTGTGTGTGTGTGTGTGGGAGGGGCACATGTACATAAACAAGCAGTGAGTTAAAATTGCTCTTCATATGAGAAGCCATACATAATATTATTTGATGCCATGATATATATGTATACGGCTTAAATTCAGTTCATGGCACGAATAGATATGATTCCTCCATATGACTAGAACTATGAATGGGGATGGACAAGCATTCAACCATCACTAAAAGTATTATTGTAAATACACATACAAGCACACACACATACATGCATACACACATACATGTATGTGTGTATGTGCAAGTACACTGAAATAGCACATATTGAATACCTTCCTGTAACTTTTGGCCATGTACCACTTTACATGTATGGAAGATAGATTTCAGGAAAGGGGTTGGAATAACAGTTATGAAAACAGGAGAAGGGAACACAATTTAATGCTTCTACAGAAAATTCCACAGGGTGAAGATTAATATATATCCTCCAAAGGGGGGAGGAGGATATTCCTCTGAAGAGAAATGCCCCCTTGCCTTCATCCCCTGAAAGAAAGTCCAAGTGTGTGCAAATTGTGGATATGTACGTATATCATGTACAAATATGTAATATGTACACACAATACACAAATATGTACAGTATATAATGTATGTACAAGTGCATCTGTATATACATAATATGTGTAATGTTCTGTGCTATATCGATTGTGATGGTGTGTGTACGGTTACAGTTAGAGTTACGGAATCTTATCCACCCTGGGGTAGCCTTCAGCCATGATGACTGCTACAATAGGCACCAAGCAAAGTGCAGGGGACGTTTGCAAGAGAGGGAAGAAGAGCAAATGTAATCAAATGGAGGAGGGTATGAAATTGTAAATTGAAAAACTATGAAGTGTATCATTCCAAACAATCTAAACTAAACCACTTTTAACCCACTCCAACAAAACCCATGTGATAGACCCGTGGAAAAGGGAAACCAACAGGCAGTTTTTACACCTAATGTACATAAATTATAATATTATATGTTTGTACATATGCTAAAATATTATACACGGTTGTGGTCACATCCACTAACTACACACTTAATTAAGTTTCGATCATGGGATGGAGACAAGAAGGCATTATAATTTCTGTCCTTTCAAAGAAAGATTTACCCATTTGATATTGGTCTTCACCTCTGAAACTATCTGTAGCAACACCACACTTTTAATCATGATCCTTCCCCTGTTCATAATTGTTATTCCAATAGTGCACTTACACTGTTGGAATAACAGTTGCATATGCATATATGCATATACACATATGCAGTGGCAATTTTACTTTAGTGGACACAAAGCCCCAAACTCACGTGCTAACAATACCTGTAGCGTGGTGGTCTCATGACAGTAATGAGAGTTGTCCACCATTAAATCAACTACTGAAGTGTATGGACTCATGATTGACTCACATCACACAGTGTCAGGTACATACAACACTGAATGTGGAAACAACATACAGAAAATACACATACACACAACAACTAACCTTATTTCCAAGGTTAGGATTGAATCCACATTCTTCAACGAGGTACTTCACTACTGCTAAATGACCTTCCTGTGCAGCATTGTGGAGACAGGTGCAACCAGCATTGTCCAGATCAAACTTTCTATCTCCAAACTTTGGAATGAGGTATTTCACAATCTCCACATGACCACCACATGCAGCAAGATGGAGGGCATTGGATCCAATCTGACCATACAAGATAAAGTTAGAGTTACAGAATCTTATCCACCCTAGGGTAGCCTTCAGCCACAATGACTACTACAATAGGCACCCAGCAAAGTGCAGGGGACGTTTGCAGATGCAGGGCATTCTACTTACCCTGTTCATTTGTACAAACAGAATGGAGAGAATGTACCATTATAATCCTGCACTAATAAATGTGATGATGTACAATGTACTTAAATTCAATAAAATATTACAATACTATCACCATGTAAGTGTAGGTGTTTGTACCTGGATAATATACACATGTATTGGTATACGTATGTTAGACTTGATCCTTATTGCATGATGGGGTATGGGGTTTACATGTTCTCAACAAACCTGTTTGGTAGCAAGTACATTAGCATCCATTTCCTCAACTAGTTCTCTCACAATGTGGAGATGTCCATATCTTGAAGCATAATGAAGAGCAGTCCAACCATCCTGAAGGTGAGAATACAGACAATTCAATGCTGATAGTTGGGTCTATACTATAGTGGTTCAATTGTTGTTCTTTGTTAGCCTATTATAACTAGCAATTCAGGAAGTACAGTTGGAATATTTTATGGTTGGTCAGTAGCAGACATAATTATTGTGAACCATTCTGTCTACAAAACTGCAATTAACTGTGCACCAGATATAGAATGTTTGGGATACAAAGAGGTCATAGGAATAAAAGTATCGGACTGTCCTGTATATCTTTGTTAATGCTTGCCTGCATACATATTGGCTATCAGTGAGGAAATGATCTCTTCCAACACCAGGTGTGAACTGCAATTATAGTGATTCATAAGTAAAACACTCAGTCACACTTCATTTACAAAAATGCTCGTCAATTAACACAATACAATAGCAATACTACTGTAGTGAGTAGTATGAAAACACACAACACTCTATAGACACAATACTAAGTACTGCCTTCATGACACATATTAATTGTATCCCTTCTGGGTGGGCTACAGAAGATACAGGCACTATTATCCCTAATCGACAACTCAGGCTGTGTCCTCGTTCTCAACTAGACAGAAGAGTCTATATCTGTTGTAGCCCACACTAAATATGTGTACTCTAGGGAGGGAATTCACAGTGTGAGAGTGAATGTGCATATGTGTGTGGGAGGGGCACATGTACATAAACAAGCAGTGAGTTAAAATTGCTCTTCATATGAGAAGCCATGCATAATATTATTTGATGCCATGATATATACGTATACGGCTTAAATTCAGTTCATGGCATGAATAGGTATGATTCCTCCATATGACTAGAACTATGAATGGGGATGGACAAGCATTCAACCATAACTGAAAGTATTATTGTAAATACACATACAAGCACACACACATACATAATATATGTGTGTATGTGCAAGTACACTAAAATTATTATAGCACATATTGAATACCTTCCTGTAACTTTTGGCCATGTACCACTTTACATGTATGGAAGATATATTTCCAGGAAGTGGTTGGAATAACAGTTATGAAACGAGGAGAAGGAAGCACAATTTAAATATAATGCTTCTACAGACAATTCCACAGGATGAAGATTAATATACGTATATCCTCCAAAGGGAGGAGGAGGATATTCCTCGGAAGAGAAATGCCCCCTTGCCTTCATCCCCTGAAAGAAAGTCCAAGTGTGTGCAAAGTGTGGATATGTACGTATATCATGTACAAATATGTAATATGTACACACACTACACAAATATGTACAGTATACAGTGTATGTATGTACAAGTGCATCTGTATACATAATATGTGTAATGTTCTGTGCTATATCGATTGTGATGGTGTGTGTACGGTTACAGTTAGAGTTACGGAATCTTATCCACCCTGGGGTAGCCTTCAGCCATGATGACTGCTACAACAGGCACCCAGCAAAGTGCGGGGAACGTTTGCAGGAGAGGGAAGAAGAGCAAATGTAATCAAATTTAGGAGGGTATGAAATTGAAAATTGAAAAACTATGAAGTGTATGATTCCAAACAATCTAAACTAAACCATTTTTAAACTACTCCAACTAAACCCTAAATTGATCTGTTCTAACGCTAGCTGTGAACTGCAATTATGGTGAAGTGAAAAAAGGGAAAAAACGGAAAAGTCAACCACACACACACACACACACACACACACACACACACACACACACACACACACAGACACACACACACACACACACACACACACACACACACACACACACACACACACACACACACAAACTACAAACAAACAATACCCTTCTATACACTCATCCACATACACACTCCAGGTTTTGTTTAGAGCTCAGAAAAGAAGAGACATTTTCTCTTACATAATATAGAATGAACTTTGCCTGCCCCTCCCCAGATTATACCATCTTTGACTTTCGCAATAATTATCTTTAGATTGCAATCATGTCACCCTTCTACTAGTCCTCAGCATACTATGGTACAGCCCACGTTCTCAATTAGACAAAGGTGTCTGTATTCGTTCTAGCCCACCTAGGAGGGATACATAAAACACCCAGCCACACACGTGTGTGCACATGTACAAGTATGGCACGCTTGTTGCCTGAAAGTCAATTTTAACAGCTCAATACACATACATCAAATATATACTGGAACTGAGCTTTGTCTGGATCCTCGTGTAATTATATTATAGTAAATATTCGTCAATCCGCCCCCGGTTATTCCGCTAAATCATTTCATATGCCATATTATTATGAAACAAATTCGCTTGCATGGCTACACGACACAAGTAATCCGCCATCTCGCACTACCGCCATCTGCCATTCTTCTGTGTACCAATTTACACTATTGTATGGCCTTCAGTTGCAGATAATCTGACAAGTTTTAAGAAGTTGCCTTAGTGTCGAGCAAAATAGCAGCAAAGCGTTTTAAAATTGACTTGATAATGAAGCAGAAGTAAATTTCTGATTGCAGAAAGAGGAATCCGACACCAACATAAGAAATACTCACAGACTGTTTCTGAAGAAGCGAGTGCAAAGAATGGTGAGAGACATCCTGGAGAAGATCAGTACAGTATGCCATATCAGTAATCCACCAGAATTTCGCCCAAACCAATTGGGGCGGATTAACAAATATTCACTGTATGTGGATATGTTTGTGTTCTATTATGGCTTCCCCCCAATGCAACCTAAGGATAGCAAAATCACCTTCCTTCTGTCTCTATGTATCATTCCAGCTAACCCATTTGGACATTCTCCAGATGTTTTCTGAAAGTTTCAGAAAAGTTTCAAAGTGCTTGCTACAATACCCCAGGAGGAGTACAAGGACATTAATTTCTTTGAGGGAATCTGCACACCATGTCAGGTACATCCATGGATCAAAATGGTGAATCCTAGGGTAATACTTTAACAGCGATAGAGTGAATTCAAATTTATTCAATTGGCATGACAAACAGAAATTAGGCCTCTTTCCGTACTGCACCTTTTGTGATTGTACAAGTAAATTAGTTACAGAGCAACCATTGACTCTAGCTCCATTACAATAGATAGTTTCATACATGTGGTACAAGTTATGGATCTGACATTAACGGCTAATAACAATGCAACAAGCCATGAGTGGCCTGTCATCTTACGTAAATTGAATATCTTCCTGTAACTTTTGGCCAGGTATACCACTTTACATGCATGGAAGATATATTTTAGGGAAGTGGTTGGGGTTGGAAAGTTGAGAAGGGAACACAATTAAAATATAATGCTGCTACAGACAATTTCACAGGGTGAAGATTAATACATTAATATAAACCTTCTAGAGGGGGGAGGAGGAATATTTCTCTAAAGAGAAATGCCCACTTGCCTCCATCCACTGAAAGAAACTCCAAGTGTGTGCAAATTGTGGATAAGTATATCAAGTACAAATATATTATTAAATATACACACAATACACAAATATGGACAGTATATAGTGTATGTACGTACATGCAAGTGCATGTGTATGCATAATACGTATGTGAATTGTTCTGTGCTATATCGATTGCGATGGTGTGTGTATGGTTACAGTTAGAGTTATGGAATCTTATCCATCCTGGGGTAGCCTTCAGTCATGATGACCACTACATCAGGAATGCACCCAGCAAAGTGTAGGGGACAGGTGTACAGGAGAGAGAAGATGAGCAAATGTAGTCAAATGGAAGAGGGTATGAAATTGCTGTGAAGTGTATCATTCCAAACAATCTAATCTAAACCACTTTTAACCCACTCCAACTAAACCCATGTGATAACTTAGGCGGAAAAGGATGACCATAAGGCAGCTATTCCACCTAATGTATATGTTTGCACATATGCTAAAAGATTATACACAGTTGTGGTCACATCCACTAACTACATATGTACTTAATTAAGTTTCAATCATGGGATGGAGACAAGAAGGCATTATAATTTTTGTCCTTTCAAAGAAATTTACCCATCTGATATTTGACTTCACCTTTGAAAATGTCCATAGAAACAATACACTTTAATCATGATCCCTCCCCTGTTCATAACTGTTATTCCAACAGCGTACTTGGCCACTTCCCTGAAAGTAACCTACCATGCATACATGTGGGTATAATACTTTGTACAAACATACCACACAAATAAACGAACAAACAGATGCACCTCCCACTAATAATGCTATATATTGCACACAAAAAAACACAATGATGTACACATCTACATGTGAGCAAATGAATGTACATACACTAGCAGACATATGCACAAATGTACATTCATCAATGTAGTAGTTCCATCTCTCCGCCAGACGTACGTATACATGTTTGCTTTGCGTGCAAGCTAGTTCCTATTTTATTAGGATCCAGAACATTTATTGATAACAAGAGATCCTGACACCGAAGATATCATTTAGGAATTGAAAGTCACCCACACTCCAGGACTGGACCTATTACAAATACCAAAAACACTACTTCTGTAGCTAAAAAGATTATAATTTAGGTACTGGATGAGAATGTGGAAAAGTGCACGATAGATCTAACTTCACCCCATTGTGCAACACCAGTAAAGGGCAAAATAGTCCTTTACCATATAACACACACGCATGCATACACATACACTAGATTTGTATCTGCAGCAAGGTATACATACGTATGTCATATAGGGTTGCCTAAACGCATTTGGACAAGTCCATGAACATGTACATACATTGCAGGCACGGATACATATAAATGCATCCTGAACACATCTGTACTGCATTTCACTGTGTACATGTATATGGCTCTCCACATGTTGTAAAGTAGACGTTTCATTCATTAAATATGCCATCAAAATCTTCTGTTATATACCAAAGGATGCTCTCTGGGTATAGGAATTAGGAAGCATAATAGTCTAAAAAGATTACACATGTTTTAAGAGAGGAGTTTACAGGCTACATTATTCACTAGAAGAGCTGCATTTTACATTTGATTTGTCTGTACATCGAATATGGCAGTGAAGTAAGGTCACTCTCTGCAAAGTGCTAGAAATGGGTCGTAAATGTTTCGATCAATCACCACTTATGTATTTGCCACAGTTATGTACGAAGAGGATTAATAAAATATCTTTAGTTTCATTATAATATTATAGACAGTGTAGTGAACAACCTCATACCTCTGAACACTGCTGTATGTCCAACCCATGTTCTTTAACAAGCCAGTCAACCAAGTCAATGCTACCTCCAATTGCAGCTCTGTGGAGTACAGTCTCACCATCCTGTAGGGAAGACATAGTCATAGTACACTGTCATGTGAATAATGTAAAATGACCCAAATCCTAGTGGGATGGAATGAATATAAAATATTGTTGATGTAAAATAATGTATGACAAATGTTAGCTTATACCATTCATCAAATAACCAGGAACAAATCACACCACAACCACCTTATCCCAATATTCCATATTGTGATACATGTGAGTAGTCTATCTTTATTGTCAACTTCACTAGACAGTAAGTTTCACAGAATTAAAATTGTGAAAAATGGGCAGAAGAAATTCCCATTTGAACTACAATAACACTCTGAATGAACAAGCTAATCAAGTCAGCACATATCTGTGTGGGGACATGTGTACATAAGTAGTTTGTATTAATAGCTTCAGCCAATAACGTACAGTGGTGATTGAAAGTAATAACCCTTGCAAGTACCTCGAGAGGCCTCGCAAGGCCACAACCTTGTATCACATTAACACTTATTAACACTAACAATGTGACACGACCAATAGCGTATGAACGATGTAGTCATAGCTTAATTAACATGCGAAAGTTGCCTACGCGAGCCAAAGAATCGTTTCTTGAAAAATGAAAGGCATAACACTCAGCAAAATCCATTCAAATTTTGCGCGAAGAAGGCATAGCTATAGCAGCGTCTGCGTGAAGATGGCTGAAGCGCTAAGAGACCAATCAAGGTTCAGAGGAAAAAATCTTTACTCATAAAGAACATCGCGAATTAAATAATATAATTGAAAAAGTAAGTAAATATTCGTGGACCAATGTTCAAGAGAATGACTAACAATAGGGAGCTATCATGCCTATATTGAGCCATTTAACCGTTAATAAATTTCGAAGCGATTTGCAGTCTAAATTCTCCGTTCAAGATTAAAACATCAGTCGATGTAGTGCCAAAGCTCATACAGTTAGAATATGATACGAATCACCTCGGCTACAATAAGCACCTTCAAGAACAAAAGGTTTAAGTACATGTATGAGCGCACGAGTTGGGAGTGCCTCGCGAGTTTTGGTATCATTACCTTCAATCACCACTGCATAACATACACAGTTGCAATGTTACATTAAACCATTTCCAGGACTTGTGTATGACATTGTCCACACTTACTTTATTCTTAGTCTTCAAGTCACAGTTGTACTTGTCAAACAAATATTTCACCAGAGAAAAATGGCCATAGTCAGCTGCATGGGTCACAGGTCTATGAACTTTTTCCTAAAATTTAGTAAATGATGATATTGTGTAATCTATTGAGGATCACAGTATAGGTGATAGTTATACCACCTCTAGGTCTTGTGTAATGGAAATAAACAGTAAGCTATAAAATGGGCAGAGCATCAATCTCAAGTATGCCCTGTAAGGTTCTAGAGGGTTGTGTGCCTGCTGATTTTCAGGTATAATGATGATTAACACTGAAAAGATTACCATGTACAGAACATAATGTATTGTACAAAGGGTCTATGCTGCAGGTTGATGGGAATGAACACCATTGTAGTAAATGTGTAGAGTGCATTAATTGCATAGATTGCATAAATTTGGGACATTCGATGTTTAATTATTTGGGTACAACCGGGTGTAAATGCTCATATATGTACACAGGGGTATACTGGGTATATACCGCACAGCAGCTTCCTTGAAGTACAAAAACATCCATGAAATATAATATTCCAAAATCCACAGAAACAAAAGAACAAAGACGTTTATGATGAAACATTAGACTTCTAGTTTTTTACGAGTGACAGAAAGTAGGCTGTCGGGATTAGAAGTAAAACGGGGGAGATGACGATTTTTCAGGACAATACAGATGTCAATAGAGTAAAAGTGCACATCAGGTACTATAGGGCATTGCATTTGTGTGATGATATAATCAAATGAATATAATCATTGCGTAATAATTGTTAATTGCCCCTGGGCAATTAGGAATTGATACTAGCTAGTGTTTGATTTGTGCCTCTGTTTGGTAATATGGCCACTCTGTTTCCCTCGTGACGTTACATGTGACAAGAAAATCATAACACTTATCAGAATCATTCAAAAATTGCTGATTTTACACAGGAAATTCTCAGAATACTCCTTCTTAGGGGAAATATGTAGTCATGTCAAAGACTATAGTACATGCTTTTGTTAACATAAGCCATGTAGCACAGGTCAGTGATACAGTACAGGTCACCAGACAGGTTTCATTGTTAGGATTAATTGTGTGAGAACAAGGCAGGAAATTAGTAAACACATTTCTATTGCATATAATATGTTGTATTGGACTATGCGCACATTTGCAGTATAAATAGTCTCTTCGGCCTAATAATAAATTCGCCCTAGGTAATCAATTAGCACTTTTATATCTGCTGCAGCACACCTAGGCAGGATATAACTATTACATGTGACATAAAATTGTAACACTTATCGTTATAATTCAGAACTGGCTGATTTTACACCGGAAATTCTCAAAATACTCTGTTAGAGTCAATATTTAGTCAAGTCAAAGAATACAGCGTAGGTAACTTGTGTTATGGCCTGTCATTTACATTGGAAAAATATCAGGTCATAGGTCCTCCAGAGTAATAACTCACCTTGTTCCATGCATTGGGAGATAAACCAAACTGTTCCACCATTCTGTCAAATAGGTCAATGTTACCAACATTAGCAAGAGGAAACAACACACTTTCTCCAAACTACATGCAGAAAGAATGATATAGTGTTAATCACAATGTAAACGATATAAGTAGCTACATAATAGTACAGTGAATATTTGTTAATCCGCTACAATTGGTTCAGGTGAAATTTTGGCAGATTATACTGATCTTCTTTGAGATGTCTCCTACCATTTGCCGTGTAATTGGTACGTTCCATGTCTTCCAGAAACGGTCTGTGAGGATTTTTTATCAGATTCCTCTTTCTGCAATCAGAAATCTACTTCTTCTGCTTCACTGTCAAGTCCATATTAGAACGCTTTGCTGCTATTTTGCTCTACACCAAGACAACTTCTTAAAAATTGGCAGATTATCTGTAACTGAAGTCCATACAAAAGTGCAAATTGGTGCACAGAAGAATGGCAGATGGCGGAATTGCAAGATGGTGGATTACTTGTATAGCGTAAATATACAAGCGAATTCGTTTTATAATAATATGGCGTATAAAACAGTTTGGTGGATTAACAGGGGGCAGATTACCCAATATTCACTGTACCAGCTAAAAACCAACCTTGTCAGTAACTGGCTGGAGTTTACATTCATCCAAGAGCCAGAGGAAAAGTGAGGCATTACCACTTCTGGCTGCTGCAAACAACAGATTTCGACCATCCTTATAATGGATAGAAATTGAGAAATTACTAAACTGTAACAGCAACTGCAACACATTACACTTAGGCTAATATTTAATGTAGTAAGTGATTTATATTCAACTAGATTCTGTTAATATTTGTTGACGGGCTATGTTAACTTCTGCTTTAAAGCGATGATAGATGCTGTAACAAATTATACATATATACAGTTTTCTTTTATTGACATCCCTTTCACATCAGTAGGATAAAGTATTTCCCAACTCCATTGCTTCTGGAACTGAAAGTTTGGGAAGATTACCAATTTGAAAGAAAAAATTTTATATTTTAGTGAAATACAAATTATTATAACAATAATTCATAAACTGAAACTGACAGTCCGTTTATACCCTGCTAGCTGTCCTCATTGTGGGTACAATGTTACTGTTTGTAAGCTAAATTCCTGCTGACATAGATGCGAGTCTGGATGACTTATCACGACAGCATAATTAAAAGTTAAAACAGCAAATGTCAATTGAAACAGAATCATCTGATTCATTATGGCAATCCAAAAATACTGTCATCCATGCAGAGCTAATGACACACAGAATGTACAAATACCAATCTGCCCGATGAGTGCAGCAATAGCTCACCTCAGTAACAGTTTCAATACTACACTGCACCTCTTCTATCAGGTATTTCACAATATCAATCTGACCTCCGCTTGCAGCAGCAACTAATGGAGTCCATTTGTACTAAGATGAGAATATTGAAGTTAATCGTTGCAAATTAGTGTGTAACATTTACTGATGCCAAGTACTTCCAATATACTATAATATTGAGTCAATAATAACTATTAATTTACAGCTGCATTTGGAACCTAAATAAACTGAACTTTACAAAATATATGGTAGAAATATTAAATAATCACGTTAATTAAATACAATTATCATTATGGACATTTATTGTCATGATAATGAGTTAAGTATAATCGTGTTATTGCTTTCACTCTTGTATACTTCCAGAGATGCATGTAATTAAGTTAAAGTTTTTCTAGCTCAATTAAAATCTTGACTGAACCGATTTATGTATTGCTTTACCAATAACTTCATTAGGTTGACAGTCTATGTATTTCAGCTACCGTACGTGCGGAAATTTTCGCAGTACTAAACTTTCGCAGTTGCATAACTTTGAGGATTTTCGTGGATTTTATTTTCGTGGTTGTGGGCCAAATCAAATTTATTATTTTTGAGTTTAAAATGTTCGAGTTAGAGAGCCTTATCCGTGGTTTCATGTTTAATATGTATCGTGGACGCCTCGCGAAGGAGAGGTACTTCATTGCACTCACTAATAGAGAAGATTCCTATGCTATAGCTGTCGACATCTTATCGAAATTCAGGATGAACAAAAATACTTGAATCTTTGGTCAATGCTTTATTTAAAATAACACTAAACCTATTGTCCTTTGCTCTCTTGTAGTCGTGTTTTGCAACACGCACTGTTCGTCGAAAATAGATGGCCACTTTATTATGCTATGTATTCGCAAGTACCATAATAATAATTCGCGGATGACTGGGCATTCCGCGAAAACCGCGAAAGTTTAGTACCACGAAAATTTCCACGCATATGGTACTTTGTTATTATCAACCTATTTTCCTTAACAGTAATATAGTCACAATGCAACAATAATAATAACAGTAATAATATGTGAGTGTGCAAGCGAAAAGGGCCCTTAGACATTGTTATCAAAATATTCAGGATGTATCAAAACAGCCAAATAACAAAATTTTCGGTTTTCATTTTAGTTTTCGCCCAAATTGCGAACAAACAAACATACGAACTGAATTATATATATAGATACTGGAATTTCTCAAGATAAACCATCAAATTTATCAGCAGGAAAACTTAAGTTTAAAAATCTTTGAGAAATCTAAACTGAGATGCACATTAGGCTCTGACACATGCAAACTATACTGTTTTCAATTACTGTTGCAGTAACTGTAGTGAGGTGCACATTAATTTACAACAGTTTACTGAGGTTGGGAAATTGTAAAGTGATGAGCCTATCAGCAATGCCAAACAGATGTCATGAAATATGGAATTACTCAATAAACATTTTAAAGACATTGGATTGTGGTATATACACCTAATAAAGACTCACCTTTCCTTTCACATTAGGGTCACAGTGGTAGGTGTTTAGTAACTCTTGTAGGACTTCCATGCGTCCATTGTAAGCAGCAAAATGTACTGCTGTCCAACCATACTAAAGAATGATTAAGAGATAATATGTTCATACAAAATCAAACTCAATTATTCTGTGGAATAAATATTAGTACCAATATAATTGGAAATTGATTATTTTTCAATTTTAATTGGTAAACGAGTGATGATAAGGTGTAATATTTGTTTGAATCATTGGAAATATATTCAATTTGCTGACTCGAGGTATATTCACTCAAATAAACCTTAAATTGTAGCCATGATGATATTATTAGGTGGGACACAATCAATTAATACACTGCAGCCCTCCACAAATGATACCACTGTTTGCTTGTTCATAATTATTATGTCACAGAATTGTTTGGACAGTAAGTAATCCATGTAGAAAATACCAGACCAGGATACTTGTATATATGTGGACGATTTTCCAACAATGAAACATGAAGGTACTACCATCTGGAGATGACAGATAATGGAGAGCTAACAGTGAGAGGAGCTTAAACGTAGAGCGTGCATATAAAAGGGGGGTGGTCACACGTTTACGGAGTTTACGGAACAAAATGGCTGCCTAATGCTTCTTCCTCGAGGAGAAACAATATACATTAACTCGTGCTCTACACAATACAAATTCTCCAAAGTATAATAGAAGTTGTATGAACACACAATAGTAATAATAACACAGTATTTCCGTAAAAAATCGGTATCAAACTGTGGCATTACGTGTTACCCTTACGAGGAAGTATACACAAGAAAATTGCCATAAAGGAGGTACGGAGATGCTTTGGTGGTTCTGTTCGGGAAGCTTCGATCCGATTTTTTCAAGAAAAATTCACTTTCGAACGATTCAGCAGACACCACGCAACTTGAGTAGCTGAAGCCGTGATAACACACAGTGACACTCCACCGTCTTTCTTCGTGCCATGTAGCAAAGAAATTCTCTTCTTCTACAGCTATTCCAGCCAGCTAGCGGACGGTAAGCCGTTCGAGGTATGCAATACGCCAATTCAATTGAAAAATAAAACTTCTGCTTGGAAAAGCGAACAACAAAGATCAAAATCAATTGTTTAGTGTATAAACGTGCGTTGTTTCTTTTTATCATTGTTAATACTTGTTAACAGCTATCGTTAGGACGAGAAGAAGCCTTTTTAGAAGAGAGCTTCTTTCTGTCCGTTTGAAACTCGCACTCAATAATGTTTTCACGGTGTGTAACCACCCCCCCTTTTATAGTCGAATCCCCGACACCTCGAAACACGTGAGGACGAGGTTCCGTACACGTAAGCTACGGGTTTTTGAAAGCGCGCTCTATGTTTAAGAGCATCTATTCCTACCAGCCCAAGGCTAAAATACAGTAATTCAACATTATGATAATTAGATAAAAATTGGAAACAGATGGTCTAAGTATGAACAACCTGAATGTACATACCTTATTCATGACTAGTGGAATAATCTGTGAGGATTCTAATGCTATTTCTTTCAAAGCTGTCAGATCGCCAGTTGTAGCTGAAGTAAGAACGGCTGCCTGCACCTAGTACATGTGAGCAGACACAAACAGAGTAAATAAATGACTCAAAATGAGCAGAAATTAACTTGCAAAGGTCACCTGATCAGTTGGATCGAGACATGGTTGAGGTTTTATCATTTCTCTGAATAGCCTGTGAGTAGGATTGGAAACAGTTCAATGATATCTAAAATTTCAATGAAAATTGACCATCAGCCCTCACTAACGGTAAAGAAATCCATGTTATTTCTTCCTGGGGGATTTCTTTCTCATATTCTAATGTAACTTTACACTGGTATTCATACAGCAGCAACTGCAGTGGGAATATGATATTAAAATTGTACACAAACTATCACTAACAGTAAGTCTTAGAAGACATAAATACCATAATTGATTCCAAGGATACAGAAATTATAAAAACTATGTTATGAGTGACCGTCACAAATTTTCATTCTCAACACCTCACAACTTGAAAATCAATTTACCTATTAATAAATTAAAAAAGAACTGACAAAAAAATGATTCCATTTTCTCATGGCTAGTAGCACATTTTTCATTTAAATTCCTCAAATTCTGATCTTCAGAGCTTTATTGTGAGGGAACTATAACACAAAGTCGTCTTAAAACTGTCAGCTATTTTCAACAATAAATGCAGTTATTAAGTAAATGTTCTGATGCCTATTGAGAAAAGCATGTCTTGAATTGCTATAAAGTTTCAATTAATTGCAAGATTTATCTACTAGACAAAGTGAGGTTCCAAACTGTAACGAGAAGTTAAAAATTGACAAACTGTATTTCCTATATACGCGGGTTAATCTACAAATCATGCATGCAGGGAAATTTTGCTGTACATAAAACACCCAGGTCTTTAAGATCATCAACTGAAGAACTAGGTGATTCTATACTAATAAAAATGTATTGATTGAAAGTCTAGTGTGCTTAGACTACATGTGACTACAGTGCATGGACTACAGTACATGAGTGCACATCTCACCATGCGATTCAAGTGCTCATACAATTGTGTACTTTGTGGACGCTTCTTTGGGTCATCTTCCAAACAGAGAATAACAAGTGGCTTTAAAGGATGGTCCTGTGGCAATTTGGAGAGATCATTTCTACAGCGAAGAACCTCCTTCATGGACCCGATGTTGATTGGAACCACAACAGGCGACTGCTGGGTAGCCACTTCTAGCATCAAAACGCCAACAGAGAAGGTATCGATTTTTTCGTTGTATCGACAGTCTTGTCGAAGCGCTTCGGGTGGCATATAGGTAATCGCTCCCGGACCAAGCGAGTTGAAATACACTGCGGTGTGATCTTTTAGTCGAGACTGACCGAGGTCACCAATCTTAACAGCGCCATCCTCGGTGATCATGATATTTTTGTCGTTAAGGTCTCCATGAACGATTGACTTTGGGAGAGAGTGTAGGTAGCGAAGACCTCTAACGATGGACAGACAAATTTCAATCGCTTTTTGTCGACTGAGCTTCCCTTTATTTCTCAGCAGACACTCCCGAAGGTTTTTCTTCATCCTTTCCATGACAAGAATCGGTTCACCGGTTTCTTCATCGTGATAAGCACCGTAGAACTTGACGATGTTAGGATGGTTGGCCTTTTCGAGGAGCTGACATTCTCGATGAAAGCTGCGTACGAGGCTCTCTTCGGTTCCGTCTGCTTCAAGAAGCAATTTGTGAACTTTTTCCACGGCTACTGGTTGACCGTTTAGTTCTCCTTCATACACAGTCCCCCACGCGCCTCGATTTAACTCTCTTCCGATGGTCAATGTAGATGGCTTCGGTGGGAAAAGACTCTCCACTGTTACACGAGGGTGAAAGGCAGCCATTTGTTGACACGTCACAAATCGTACATTCTTCTCAACCTGAAAGAACGGACCTGCGGCCATATTGAAACGACGATGTGATGGACACGGCTGTTTCAGACCCGGGAGTTTTGGAAACTTAGTTTTGCGCATGCGCAGTAGCAGATGGTATTTCACTGGACCTTTCGTAGATTCTACCTATATTTTTTAGTATCTTGGACGCATCATCAAGGAATATTCGCTATTTCAGTGATTTGACGTTGTTGGAATCGATTTTCTACTGGATTGGCGGAGATCTGGACGATTTTTCCATATTCTAAAAAAATGCGATTTGTCGCTTCCTCCAGTTTTCCGGAACACAAGGTGTACACAGAAGGTTAGTTTAATGTGTGCTTTGTAAAATGGCAAAAGCCCTGTGTTGGTTCTATTTTTTTCGCGTGTTCTACACGTAATTTTCCAATATTTACGATGTTCTGATCATATTCATGACACAGCATGGGTATTCAATTGCTGTTTCCATAAATCAAGTATATATGTGAAGCTTCCCTTATATGATTGAAAGTACCAATACTCTTAGATTACCCTGAATACATGTTGGTTGCTAGGTATACATATCAGGAAACTTCAGTAGCTACCATTCTATTTTCTTTTCTTTACAGTTGCACTGTATGTCACTTCTGAAGAGTGTTATGATTTGAACTGCTCGGTTTCAGTTGATGAAGCAAAGACCTCCTTTTTGTTTGTTGTCTGTTGCTCAACTAACCATTGATTTATATATAATATGGCTAAGCAGTATTACATCTTTCTTTATTATGCTATAATTATGTTGTGCTTCCTTGCTGGTTGGCATGACTGAGCTGTTGTTGAGCTGCCCTGTACATTTTTAATTAGGATCAGTTTTGTATTATACTATGTGTTGTAATGTATTTAATCACTACATGTCAAATTAAAATTGATTCTATTCTATGACTAGTATATAATTTTTGCTTATTACATGTACTATACATACGAATTGCTAATATCACCATGCAATCACTAGCTGAAGTTGTCCATGATTAGCTAAATTATTACAGTAATGTTCATAAAAATCATTTGCACAGAATACATAATATTATAATTATATATAACAGAAGAATCTGTAATAATAATGGAAAATATGGGTAGTATTGTTGCAGTTCATTCATGCTGTGCTCAGCTGAGGTAAACCGTGATCTATTGCAGCACATCTGCAGCCACATATGGCATCATGAGTATATCTGAACTGGATTACGTGTAAATGGACCCGCTTGGAGTCATTTGAAGAACGCGTAGATCGCTTCGACCATCCAAACCGATCGAACCCGAACGATCTATAGTGGTAGGAAAACTCGTCATTTATGGCGTTCAAAAAAATAGAACCAAATATACACTAGTCTTAAGACGAAGTTTAAGCTTGGAACTAATTATTACTGTATTGAAATAACTGCACAAAACTGCAGGAACTGTGAAATCTTACCTCAAACTTCACCATTTTCTATGTAAAAGAATACGTTGCTATGCTCGTACGTGCTTGACAACTAGAGTGCGGCATGATGATTCGGACACCATGATTAATCGGACATCCGTTCTTGAAAAGTAGACGCACCCAAGGCTTCAAACTCGGCAGGCAGCCGGAGCATGAGGCTGTTACTCCTGTCAGAAAGTTTGGCTGTCCCAGCCTGTTTCGACAGAGAGATAGCCGGGGAAGAGCGTCGAATCGTGAGGGGACGATTATTCGGACGGTAGGCATGATAATTCGGACAGTCGTGTTCACACGGACAGGAAAGCTGTTCCCCCTGATGCTTTTACATCAAAATGAAGCCCGTTCTGTCAGCTCTTCGAACAGCAAACTGACGAAGAAAGGCGGTCATCCATGGCCTGGAAGATGGGACGAATGTGGGCGGTGGTGGAGGGATGAAGATTCGGACACCTGTTTTTGGAAGTGCAATACTTTTTGTTTAAAATCCCCACTACTAAAGAGTAAGTACCACTCATACAGCAATTTCTTAGGCAGTAATCAGAGTACGCTCTGGTTTCAAGCAATAAAGGCCACCCTTTTGTACCTAATGTACTAGTCTCATATGCCAATGCTCATGCAGAGCTTGATCAGCATTACCTACAATGAGTAGACTGCTGTGTAGTGCCCTAGTGACTATTGTCAACTTTGTCATTGCTATATATATGCTGAGTAGTATCTATGGGCAAACCTAAAAACATATTTGTGAAAAATTAACTATTAATAAAATATTATATGTATAATATACATATACATAATATATATTGCATACAAAATTAATAATACTTGACCTAGAATTAACGATTCTGTTGATTTCTTGAATTTCTACGAATGGTTAAGCTTAGACCATTTTAGCTGAGGCAAATAACATCCAGAAGCGCATTTCTAAACTGCCAGAGACGAAGAAGTCCAAAAACAGGTGTCCGAATCTTCATCCCTCCACCACCGCCCACATTCGTCCCATCTTCCAGGCCATGGATGACCGCCCTTCTTCGTCAGTTTGCTGTTCGAAGAGCTGACAGAACGGGCTTCATTTTGATGTAAAAGCATCAGGGGGAACAGCTTTCCTGTCCGTGTGAACACGACTGTCCGAATTATCATGCCTACCGTCCGAATAATCGTCCCCTCACGATTCGACGCTCTTCCCCGGCTATCTCTCTGTCGAAACAGGCTGGGACAGCCAAACTTTCTGATAGGAGTAACAGCCTCATGCTCCGGCTGCCTGCCGAGTTTGAAGCCTTGGCTGCGTCTACTTTTCAAGAACGGATGTCCGATTAATCATGGTGTCCGAATCATCATGCCGCACTCTACTCGCGGGCAATCTCGCGAGGAACTAAGTTTCCATTGTGAAACAGCCGTGCGCGTCATAGCTTGCAGGAACCCGAAAAATGGAGGTCTTCGAATGGATCAGGCATGTCTTAGCTACCACAACTCCTTCAATAGAATTTGAGTCAATATTGGTTGTTCTGGTGAAATATGGCGTGACATCGATCAAACGGCGAGTGGCATACCCATACCACACAATCTATTCCAGATCGATATATATCTATGCATAGCAGACCTAGCTATTATGTGTATAGGCCCTGTACTGTACTGTATTATAGAGCTACATTGTATCAAAATAGCATTGAGTATCTAGTTGTGATAAACCGTCACCATTAACAACTGAAGACTGTGGTTAACCTTAAAACTCTAGCATTTTGAAGTAGAAAACTGTTTATTAGCAAGTTACCAGAATCATACCGTGATTGGAATTACCCCATTTTGTCTTGCTGTACTGGAAGGTACTTATACTGGTATACTAGTACATGTGTACATGTGCTAGTATACTAGTATATGTGTCAGTGTACCAGTAGTTTTTCAATTGTACATTGTATACGTACATACGTACCAATGTACGTACATACATACTCCCACGTGTATTAGTGTATGCATTTATACACACACATGTGCAATACACTGGTGCTAACATGCATGCATATTCTTCTTCATATAGTTCATAAAGGATTTCCTATGCAAGTCGTCTGCCCTGGCTCACGTACTGGAGGTTGGCAACCCTCGGACCACAATGTTGGGACTGCAGTGTATTGACAGCCTGGCCTCTTGGTTAGTACATTATGCACCATCCAACTGTGTAGCTCAGTGAATACCTTGAATGGCACGGTAAATCTTTACTTCTCAACGGGGACTTTGCCGTCAGTACCAGCTAACACAGTGTACCTGCACAAGGGACCTAGTGAACTGTGTGTGTACTAACTAATTGTACCAATGGTGGTACGTACACACTAAGCAAGTGCCTATATGGTACTAGTGTGTATGTATATAGTGTATGTTTTGTACTTTCTCAAGTGTCAGCATATATTTAAGGTAACAAATGGTTACCCGATTATTATGTCAGACTCTATGAATGTTCACCACTGGACTTTGTCCCCATGGGTGGTTTAATCCACTTAATTAGATTAATTACACTATGTACAGTACATATTGTGTGTTATGTTACTGTTTGCTTGTTCGTACTGCTACTGTGCTAAACCAAAAGTGACTAGATGACCGTTGCTATGCATGTTGTGGTTAGCCTACCTGATAATACCTGAGACAAGCCTCACTAAGAACAGTCCACCAATTCCCACAGTCTACTAACTTGTTACACTTCACTGGTCAATTTCATGCCAGTAATCTTCTAATCTTGTCATATTACCTAACGGTAGTCACTATGTAGAAAGTCCATATGAAATGGCCCCAATAGGAAGACCTTTTCTCATAACTGTGTGCTGATGTAGGTTTGTTCTCCTCTTAGTAAACTTGTCCCTAAGGAGTGCTGGGAATGGTGCTACTCCGTTACCATGGCACCCCTCAGTGAAGCAGTTGCCTCGTTCAACAGAGACATGTACCCAGTGAGTGATGGTGGTCACAGTGCTGTGTGTGTGTGTGTGTGTGTGTGTGTGTGTGTGTGTGTGTGTGTGTGTGTGTGTGTACGTGTGTGCGTGTGTGTGCGTACGTGTGTGCGTGTGTGCGTGTGTGTGTGTACGTGTGTGCGTGCGTGTGTGTGTGTGTGCGTGCGTTGTGTGTGTGCGTGCGTGTGTGCGCGTGTGTGTGTGTGTGCGTGCGTGTGCATGTGTGTGTGTGTGTGTGTGTGTGTGTGTGTGTGTGTGTGTGTGTGTGTGTGTGTGTGTGTGTGTACATGCATGTGCATGCACCCATCTCATGAATTTACTTTTTTAGTTTTATGTTTGTGTTGAAGTGACTCTCTCAACAATTTAACTGTGCTAGTCAGTACTACCAACCAACCTCCCTATGTACCTACCTATCACCCTATGTACCTACCAATCACCCTATGTACCTACCAGTCACCCTGTGTACCTTCATACCTACCTCCTGCAGTACCTCAACCAGTGCCTGAGAACACTGACATCTCTGGTCCCAGTCCAAACTCCTTCTGGGGTACAGTTCCTCCTCACACTGCTCTGACCGTTGTTGACTCACGGGTTGCTGTCCATCCCTGTTTCCCGATCAGGATCAGAGACCTCTGGTGATGAGGTCTTGTCTGACCGGGAGGGTGCTACATGACGACCTGGAGGACTGGTAGGGACTGGTTCCGACTCTGACGTATCAGATTCTGAATATTCTCTCAGTGTAGACTTGAAGTCAAGGTGAGAACAATCTTATATTTCATGTATTGTACCTACATATGTGTGTTTTGTTTTTGTTATGTTGTATATACTGTATTAACATGCTCTACATAGTACATACACACTCTGCACTTTTTATGTGTACATGCATGTGCACTTACTGTATACACATTATTGTGTTGCACATACAGAGTATCTACATTCATAATATGCAGTGAATTGTCATTAATCTGCCACTGTTTTATCCACCAAACCTTATCCACCACAATTTCCCGGCACCAATGTAGCCGACAAGCTGTAATATATGGCTAGTTAACATTTCTGCAATGGTAATAAATATGTTTATATATACGTATGTACATGATATGTATGTCCAGTATGTACTGTACACAGGACTTGGTCAGCTCGCATTCGTCAACAATCCTACCAGTGTCTGTATTCACTCCTACACACCATGGAGAGAAAGGAGGTGTTCTCCTACTGGTCCATGTTCCTCACCACTAGCAACACCGAACCAGCTGGTCCAACCATACTCACCTGCTTGGTGAAGGAATCCTCCAGTAAGGTACACACTGTGTGTGCACATGGTTTGTAGTAATAATTGCATGCGTATGTATGCATGTAAGCTCATATGACATACCACGTACGTATATATGTCAGTACATCAGATATACAACGTGCTATATACATATTTGTGATTACATCCATGCCTACAGCATGTGTCTACATACCTACATTACATACGTATACACTTGGTCGTTGTCTTTTGTGCTCAGGTTCGTATGACCATAGCAATGTGTCTTTCTACTCTGCTGGAAGGAACCAAACCGCTCCTGTCTGCAGCAGACGATAGGTATGTATTCGGCTGGGCAGACACCTGCACACACATGCACATTCAGTACTTGTCATGTGAGGATGCACAGTGTAAACTGTACAATGAATCCTTCATGTAAGACCACTTGTCATGACTAACCACTATTGAACCATCCGACCAGCTATATGATATGGACCTACACTGCGTGCACATCTGTTTAAAGGCCACCTGTCTACAGAGATCACTTTTTCTCGGTCACTTTGGTGATGTTCATGTGGTGGGACTTGTACATACGTATAATAAGGACCACCCAAGGGACCTGGAAAGGTGGTCTCTATGGACAGGTGGTCTTCATACAGAGGTGCTATAATGTGGGTTATTGATAGGGTAGGTGGGTAGGTGGGGAATTACTGGATGCCTTGTGAAGTAGCCTCTGGATGCCTTCCCAGTTTTAATACATTTCCATAACCATAACCGTAATGTTCTTGTAGGCAAGTTGATATAGTGGATGGCTTGTTAATATCATTTAGGACAGGTGGTCTTTGTGTGGAGATGGCCTTTGTAACAGCTTCCAATGTACGTATGTAATCAGGCTTATTATACGTATGCTCACATCACAAATACACAGACATGTACGTACATATGTATGTACACATGCACATACCTACGTATATACCTCTGTGTAAAACACACATTCATACACGAACCCATGCATGCATTCTCACCTTCCACATATGTATGTAGTCTCATCTCTCCAACTTCTCTATCGTCACAGACCTCTGCAGTCACACGCCTTCATCCCATACTCGCACTGGCTGGGTGGCATCCTTAGGGACATTCACAGAGTGTTGCTCTTAGCAGCGTCAACAGAGGGAAATAGTAAAACACTTGTTCAGATTTTGAAGGTACATCTATACTGTATGCATATCTCCACAAACATACCTATGGTAGTACAGCGGTGGGTATGCGTAAAGTGTTGCTAGTGGAACCTGTCCATAAAGATTACTCAATGGACAAAGAAAATGTGTCCTTGCCTCTGTGGATGGGTGTTGTGTATCTATAAAATTGAAGTAAATTAATGTAATGGAGTTCATATGTACATATATCATTCACATATGTATGTACGTATATGTACGTACGTACATAGGTAAGTACATACATATTATGTACATGTATACAATGCACTCATACGTAGCTACATACGTATATGTACATACGTGTATATGTGTGCCTACAGTAGATATGGGTGATGAGTAAGATTGGTTACTGGACAGCTGTACATTATGCTTGATGCTCAGCTCATGATTGAGTGTACAGTGAATGCTGTATGAACTGTGCATGTGGTATGTGTACTGTATGTGTGGGACACCTCAGCACTTTGTAACAGTGTCTCTAATTCTCCTGTTCACTGCGTCTTTCTCTACTTTTCAGTGCATCAGTTCTCTCCTGTCGAATGTGCTGTACGCTAGGCTATCAGAGCCATACCAGATCAGAATGGCTTCCTCTTTAAAACCACTGCTCACTTACAGAAGTTAGTACACCATCAACGAATGTTATGTGTACTAGTGTGTACTCTTGGTATGCCAGCACACTGTATGTATGCTTGTAGCACACACATATGTATGTGTGCTGTCTGTATGTATTTAATCTCATCCTCTGTCCTGTGTGTGAGTGTGTACATACAGTATGTATGTATATATGTATGTATCTGCATACTTACTTCAACATGTTAAGTATGCACATGTATGCACATACTTTCTGTATATGTCTTTGATCTCAGATGTGGATGTTCGTGTTGCTTGCTTCACTTGCTTCAACTCGCTGTTGTCCAACGAGTGCAGTGATGATGTGAGAGAGTGGATCTCGAGATCCGTCAGTCCCACGCTACCGGAGGTCTGCATGGAGCAACTTCCCCCCAACGTTCATCCTCAAGTGATCCAGATAGCAGCCCTACAGCTCTTATCGTCGTTGGCAAAGTGTCACGCTAGATCGTTACTGTGAGTGCATGTTAGTTGGTTCATAAGTGTGCCCTCTACATGTAAACAAGGCTACAAGTATGTATATACTGTACAGATGTATGTTATGTACTGTACAGATGTACGTATGGACACACTCACTTTGTTAGAAAGAAACAAGTTTGTTTTTTGGACATTTGTACATATTTTCTCACACTTTTATGATTCTTGATGATTATTAGAGTTGAGTTGAAATTGATAATTTTGATATGAAGTGCTATACACACGTATACGTATTATTATAATGCTGTGAATCATCTTTGTTGCTAGTTTTGACATGTCTCCTCAATGCCCACAATGATACATCCCATAGCTACGTATGTGTGTATGCGTATGTGTGTACCTGTTTGTTGTTTGATGTAGAACTCCATTTTCCAAACTAATGAAACAGTTGTCAATATGTGTTGATGCCCCCGAACTGTCGATCCATGCCCTACAAGTGATGGAAGAATTTTGGAAATCGAGGCAGAATAACAAGGACATAATGGCTCTGGACAAGGTACATGTGTGGGTAGGTACACATGTACATGCATACATGCATAGCAGTTGTTCAATCAGTGGAGGCTTTTTTTGATGTTTGAAATGGTGGCAAACGGTCATAGTAGTTAGCAGGGCACACACCACCCCTCCATCAGCTCATGTTGTGACCTACTGGCTACCATTGGCTCTGATGTGATGGGAGTGCTCAAAGTATGTACTCATACGTATGATGCATTACATAGCTCATACGTACATCAATACACACACGTGCTGCACGTTCGTATGTATAATAATATAACATGTATCTCCATGTAGTAGTTGTACATACTCAATAGACATACGTATTATGTAAATGTGAATCTACAATTTGAAAATATACTGTACATACACAGCTCTCTTATGTACACTCTACATATATGTAATAGTTATATCCTGCCTAGGTGTGCTGTAGCAGATATAAAGTGCTAATTGATTACCGAGGGCGAAGCCCGAGGTAATCTATTAGCACTTTATCTGCTGCAGCTCAACTAGGCAGGATATAACTATCTTGTATCCTGGCCTGGTGAATGATAGACTATTTATACAGCAACTATGCGCATAGTTCAATACAACATTTTATATGCAATAGAAATGTGTTTACTAATTTCCTGCCTTGTTCTCACGCAATTAACTCTAACAATGAAACCTGTCTGGTGACCTGTGCTGTATCACTGACCTGTGCTACATGGCTTATGTACGCACAGATTTCTCTTTGATCCTCCCCTCAACCAGGATACAAGTATGTATGTACTATTGTATGAGTGTATGTACATACAGTATCCACGTACGTAGGATATGTTTGTCCATTTCTGTAGCAAAGTACTTGTGTGTTCATATTATCCATGATTTTGGGCATTGCTAAACACGAGACATCTCAAGTACAGGTACGGATGTGTGTGCAGCACTGTGAATGTACTAACATGTGTGAATATACATGCGTGTTAACACTGTAGGTTATGCATACATATGTATATTATGCCTTTCGTGAGTCTTACATGAAGAAATGAATGTAGGTTACGTATCTCATATCGGTTCCCACTGCAGGCATCTGCCGTTAGAACCCTGGGTGTATATACACAGTATCCTAATCTACAAGCAGTGAGTGTACTAGTACGATGTGCTATCAACTTGTTGCAGTGTGCCAGTACAACTCCTTTACCTACTCTACACAGGACCTATCCTTTCTCATGGATGCCACACACATTTGTCCATTTTCTGTAGCAAAGTACTTGTGTGTTCATATTGTCCATGATTTTGGGCATTGCTAAACACGAGACATCTCAAGTACAGGTACGGATGTGTGTGCAACACTGTGAATGTACTAACATGTGTGAATGTGCATACGTTTGTTTATGTGTGTTAACACTGTAGGTTATGCATACATATGTACATGCATTTTGTGAATCTTGGTTTAAGAAGTAACTATAGGCTATCTCACATCATTTTCCTCTGCAGGCATCTGCCGTTAGAACCCTGGGTGTGTATATACAGTATCCTAATCTACAAGCAGTGAGTGTACCAGTACGATGTGCTATCAACTTGTTGCAGTGTGCCAGTACAACTCCTTTACCTACTCTACACAGGACCTATCCTTTCTCATGGATGCTACTCATATCATAAGTGAACAGGTGAAGTCAAAGGATCTGCCAATATGTGTGCAAGCAGCCTGGTCTCTCGGTAACCTCTGTGATGTTCTACGTGGGCGGGAGGAGGTCCTCACCCCCCTGGTGTATGTTCAGCTCCTGGATGCCTGCCTGTCCACTTGCAAGAACCATGAGCGAGTGAGGGTCAACAGTATCCGAGCACTGGGACACCTACTGTATGGACTGCAAGACAAGCATTTGAGTGAGAGACACAGTGTTGCTGGACATATGTATTGTATGTACTTACTTATGTACATATACAGGTGTTGTAAGTCCGAAGTTGCAACAATGTATAAAGTTTCTATATCGAGTGGAGCAGCTAAAGTGAGTGTGGATGAAATGTTCAATGCTATCTCATCTTCTGTACATATGTACGTACTCAGGTGTCAATGTTGCATATGTATGTCAGTATTTATGCTCAGTCAAACATAATATTATTGTAAATATGTACATACATCGTTATGTATGTACAATATGTATGTGTGAGTAGATATGTACTGTATTTGCATACATGCATGCGTACATACAGCATATAGTCTTATCTCCCACCTTTACCTACATACGTACGTACGTATGTATGGGAAAGTGTGCATTCTCACACTGATCCAAAGAACCTACAGTCATTTTGTCACAGCTAGACTACACACACACATAAATCACTGCACACAGGTGCCACTGGGCTTCCCCTACAGAAGTACTGCACACTTGTTCTGAATGCTCTGACACTGCTGTACACAGTACGTATTGTCCTGTACACAGATCAGATGGAACGGCTGTCATGCTGCCTCCAATGCCCTACTGTATATACAATATATTATGTGTATATTTTGTGTTCAGGGTTGACATGTACGTATAAGATGTGTGTGCAATGTAGCTTTGATCATACAAGTACATATGAATGCATGTAAACATACTATACTTACAATATATTATGTCACATGTAGTATATGACACACACACACACAAACACACAAACACATGCACTCAACACACACATGCACACACACACATACACACACACACACACACACACACTCGCACACACACACACACACACACACACACACACACACACACACACACACACACACACACACACACACACACACACACTCATTCTTCAATCTTGTATTTTCCTTCTACAGGTTCGTGTCAGTGCGGTCACTGCATTGTGCTGTGTTAACATGTACCCCACACTGATGGTGGTGTGGGAAGGGCTGATGCAAGCCATTGAAGCAAGTGATGAAATGAAGGACTTCTCCAAGTTCAAGCACCAGTCAACGCTGCAGTCCAAGCTGTGTGACCTCTTGTGCCACCTCATGTGGACCACACCAGACAAGATGAAGGGCGAAGTGGACATGTTGCTGACTCAGCACACTGACCACATTGTAACTTTTATCTCCAAACTGAAGGTTAGGTGACATGTACAGGATAGTTAACTTGGACTATCTCCACTACTTGTGTATGTAATTGAGGATTGGCATGTTTGTAATGATAAATGTACTCATTATCAAACAATGTAGGATGAATGTACATAACTGCATTATTACACACATGCTACATACATGTACATGTACTACAAGTATATTATGTATGAAATGTTTGGTAAACTCTCTTGTTTTTCCCCCTCCCCCCACAAGCCACTTGAAGACAGCCCTGAAGGTATGTGTATGCAGCCTTGATGTGCTGTACGTGTACGTACATCTACATTACATCATATGTAGATATATTATGTATGCTACTGAATAGCAGGGAATTTTCCATGAAGAAATTTTATAATTCATGATCCTCTCTTGTAATACGTACCATTGGTTGTGGTGGTTTTAATTTGGTGATTTTCGAATTAATGTATTGTAGTGCCATTTGTGACTGAATTTTTATGAGTGTCATTCCACTAATCAAATGAAGCGCAAATAACACAAAATGAACCCTTGTGATATTTCCCTCCACATGGTAGAATGAGTGTCTCATATGTAGTGGGTACTGGGTATGTGTCCGTATGCTTATCATACTTGGGCAGTGTACATGCTTTACATGTGCCTACCGTATGAACACATTGTGTATGTTATTGTATGTGTGTGCTGTTACAGTGTATGTTATATGCAATGTTGATCTCCCTTGTAATACAAGCCTTCAAACCTTCATTAGGTGGACTATCTCAACTGTGGTCTGCAGCTCAACAGAACAATTTCAAGTCAATTCAATCTTTGTTGTCTCAATTTATCACTGTACAAGATAATCAACAATAAATCGAAAATATCTACTGCTGCTCAAAATTTTTAATGTTTGAAAACTATTGTTGATTGATCATGCGCATGTGCTGTATCAGCAATTTTTTTTAATGTTTCTATGTACATACGTACATACATGTGTGTGCATGCATGTGTAACATTTTTATTTGTTCAACTCATGATTGTACTGTATGTATGTGTAATAATTCCAACAAAATTATGCTTATATTAAATCAATCGTTGATTGATTTCTTGAATATTATGTGTATTATAATTATTATTATAAAATAAAAGTGAGGTACATGGCTATATATGTATTTATTATAAAAATTAATAATGACAGTCTGGAGAGGAAATGCAACAGTGTGCACGGAGCTGAAACATACATATCATGCAATCCCATTACTTACAATCAATCTATTATAATTTTGTTTGCTCATTTCTTTGTTAGTTCATTGTTAATAACAATTACATACCATACTACTATGCTAAAAAATTAGAAGCATAACAAAGCACTATACAAACTATTAATACAATAATATTATTAATAATAATTGTTTCTATTTCATTTCAAAATTCTGCAACTCTAATGGGAGAGAAATAATAATAATAGCTATAGCACCCCAGTATATGCAGTAGTATAAAAAATGATACAGTATTATTACTAAACTTATTCCTGGAATAACATTAACTTTTTTAACATTAATTTTGACAATACAAGACAAAATTGATAGTTAACATTGGACACCTAGACATTAATATATTATTATCATATAATATGTGTGAAGTAAAATTAATTTTAAATTTAATTTATTACAATTATATATGATAACTAATAATTATATTGGTATGTGGTGAAGCATATATATAATTATTAATAGAATATTATGTAGGTGAGTAGCATATGAGTGATATTATATGGTCTCGTGAGTGCATATGTACATATGTGTCTGGCTATTGTTCTACGTGATTTTATTCTGTTAAGTTGTGGGAATAAAGTGTCTGATGCTGTCATTTCTATTTCTATTCCAGGTTTTCTTTAATGTACAATTACATATAAGACAGTTGTAGCCAAGTTGTGAGAATAAAGTGTCTGATACTGTTCTGGCCCCTTGGGGAGTACATACTCCAGGATCAACATTGGACATGATGCCCTCATAACTACACATTGTAACTAGCATTAACTACTTAAAAGTAAATTGTCATTGAAACCATGGAACGGGGAGGAAAGTGTGTGGCTTGACTGTGTATTTAGGTAATTAGTATAATATCATTTGAATTGGTAAGGTCAGTACAAACCTTACAACTAGTACTTTTGTTGTTGTCTGAGGTACTCCACTACACTTGAATGACCCTTCTCTGTAGCCAGCATTAATGGTGTCTTTTCATACTATGGAGAAAAGAAAAGACAAAGACTGTGATACTTGATTGATGGACAACTTCGGCATAAGAAGAATGAGTTGAAAGACATTAATATTTAATAACTGACTGGAGGCAAGCCTTTTATAACCGCCTTACATGGTGAAAAGCCCCCATCCACCATCTTAGTCTGCATGCATATTAGATATCTGTGAGGAATTGAT
>OZ026548.1:2178896-2183896 GCA_964020155.1 Chondrilla cf. caribensis
CACGTGACTGTATTGACTTGAACTGCTACCAGATACTCTACCCTGGCTTGGAGACCTGCTATTCCACCCAAGCTCATATGCTGTTCCAAGAAAAGGGGTCTTCTAGCTCCTAAATTGTGGACTTTGATACTAAATTTGATATGCTATAACTAAACTGATTATTAAAGTAATTAAGGCCTCATCTATAAATAGCCTGGATCAGCTGAATGGCAGACAGGGTAGGTACAGGTAGGATTGACGTTTGTATATCTGTACAAACTTAGATAGTTGTCTTGAAAAGTTACAAATGTCTTTAAAATGTTTGTCTTGGAAAAATGCTGCCCAAAAACAACTGTTAGCCTAGGCACACTATGTCAGAGTAGCTTTCTCAACCATGCAGCAACTTTCGTACATACATACTTTCGGTCCAGCAGCAGGAGTCATCGACACTGATTAAACATATAGGAACTGTTATGAATGGAGTTCAATATTAAAGTTCCCACTGACCAACATTAATATTAATGGATACATAACCATGTCAGGATGTTGACACACTGTGCAGGTCACACTTTACATATTCATTACACTATCTTCTACCACATATGTATCGAATTAATTGCACGAACATGGTATCATCACTACAATGTCAAACATGCAGACTTCTAGCTAAATAAATGCCAACGGGCCTTTAAGGTCATCAATAGAAGGAAAAATGAAATGCATGAATATACGGTCTTTGTGGGTAGAGTATCTGTTTGCAGTTCCAGTCGATACAGTCACGTGTTATGCAGGTGACCAGAATATGGCATTGTCGATTCATCCGAAGATATTATCGAATCGATCGAGCGATCGAATCGGACGTTTCGGGAATTTCTATGGACTGAAGCGATCGAATCGGGCGATTCGGGTGGTGGAAAGTGTCCTTGTGGGCCACCATAGAAATTCGCAATTTGCGAAGTTTACCCAAAGTTAGTTCAAAGTTTCTCAAGGTCCGTTCGAAGTTAGCGTGAAGTTTATTCGAAGTTAGCTCGAAGTTCGTCCGAAGTCAGCTCGAATTACGTTCGAAGTTGGCATGAAGTGTGATCAAAGTTAGCTCGATCGAAGTACGTTCGAAGTTGCTTCAAAGGACATTTAAGATTACATTGAGTTAGGTCAAAGTTTCGCGTTGCTATATATATGGTTCTGAAGTGTTTAATTCCCTTCTATTTTACTTCACAAGCATACATGGACAGTCGGTCATATGTACATCCGATGTTGGCTTGAAATTCGTTCGAAGTTAGCTCGAAGTAAGTTCAGAGTTGGCTTGAAATTTTTATTTTTTAAATCTTATTAATAGTAATAATTAGGCAAAATGGAGATAGGATGGAGTTGGCTTGAAGTATGTTCGAACTTGGCTTGAAGTACATGTGAAGTTGGCTTGAAGTGCGTTTGAAGTACATTCGAAGTTGGCTCGAAGTACGTTCGAAGTTGACTAAAAGTACGGTGTGAAGTTAGCTCGAAGTACTCTCAAAGTTAGCTGGAAGTACGTTCGAAGTTTTTTTAGCGAAGTTTACTTCGCAATGGAAACATAATTTCCGCGTCTTAGACTCTACCGTAGATGTATCTTTTATGTTCAACAAGGTGATATGAATGTAATCTCTAAATCAAACACATATACAATGTAATATTATACGCATATAGTACATGTACAAGTGTATATGTGTACATGTGAATGTGTTTGTGTTGTACTCATTGTTATGGTGTGTGTGTTTTCGAGGGGGTAGATGTGAGAGAGAGGACAAACATGACTGCATGATACTCAAATGGTGGAGGGTGACAAATTTATTGTTGCTTAGTGCATCATTCTGAACAATTCCAACCTGAACCATTGTCATGCAAACTGATCTGACTTTAACTCCCATGTTGCCCTAGGTGGAAAGGACACCCGAGGTGCACCTTTTCACCTGGTAATTATAATGGACATAAGGTTTTTTCTTTGCATGTAACTAGCCCACAGAAGTGAAGTCATGTTTACAACTGGTTTTAGCACTACAGAGAGAACAACGCTATGGTGTGCTTTTGGATGTACTTGAAAAATTGTGAAAAGGGTTTCCTCATACAAACCCCCAAACCACCATATTTGATGTACAGACACATCTGATCTAGAATGCAGCTCATTCTACGAAAAGTGTTGTCTGCAATCTACTCTCTCAAAAACAGCGTACTATTTTACAACACAATATTCTGAGGTATTTCACAATCTCCACATAACGACCACATGCAGCAAGATGGAGGACATTCAACTTGTCCTGTGCATTTGTACAAACAGAATGGAGAGAATACACAATTTTCATCCTGCACTAATAACTGTGATGATGTACAAATTGTCAATGTACTCATATTCAAACAAAAAACTGTATTGCAACACTATCACCATGAAAGTGTATGGATTTGTGCTTGGATAATATACACATGTATTGGTATATGTTAGACTGGATCCATATTGCATGATGGGGTATGGGGTGTACATGTTCTCAGCAAACCTGTTTGGTAGCAAGTACATTAGCATCCATTTCCTCAACTAGTTCTCTCACAATGTGGAGATGTCCATATCTTGAAGCAAAATGAAGAGCAGTCGAACCATCCTGAAGGTGAGAATACAGACAATTCAATGCCTATAGTTGTGTCTATACTAAAGTGGTTTAGTCTGTGTGTGTGTGTGTGTGTGTGTGTGTGTGTGTGTGTGTGTGTGTGTGTGTGTGTGTGTGTGTGTGTGTGTGTGTGTGTGTGTGTGTGTGTGTGTGTGTGTGTGTCTGTGTGTGTGTGTGTGTGTGTGTGTGTGTGTGTGTGTGTGTGTGTGATATAGTATCTTCTCTGATCGACAACGATTCAAAACTGTTCACCAAATTATTCCAAAACTCAATACATACACTTTACACGTGTCTACTCCTGATATTATCTAATAATGTAATTACATCACATCGTAATAGGTTACTGAACACTACATCCCTCCCTTCCTCTAAAGAATAAATGGGAGGCAGTTATTGATCATAAATGTTCTGACCATAGTGTTGAACTCAAGTACGCTCTCAAGTTGGATAGCGTCTTGTTAGTGTATTCCTGCTGTCCGATGGTTGTGCTGAAGAGTTTGCAAAATTGTGTTTATCATCCAACTCTTCATCTGTTTCTTCGCCATGTTTCTGTCTACACGGACCATTTAGTACTTTCTTCAGGAAAGATGCGTTTCGAGTTACATATCTTCCATTTTGAGCAACCATAATCATAGTACCTTTTATCCTTGTAACGTGAAAAGGGACGGGATCAAACTTGCTGGAGAGTTTTGTTTGTTTCTTTTGCTTCAACACAACCGTATCTCCAACTTGGATTTCTGACGGCTTGGTTTCCTCATCTTGTCTGCATAGAACTTCATTTTTGCTTTGGCCTCTTCATCCCTTTTACGTACAACCATATCCTTCTCCGTCTTCAGCGTAGATATCGTCTGAGGAAGCTTTGTCTTGATGACACGATTAAACAATAGCATGGACGGGGGTACTCCTGTGATGATGTGTGGTGTGGCGTGATAGTTAAGCAAAAATACGAACAATTCTTTTCGCCAATCTTGTCCCTCTGCATGAGCTGCTCAAATAGCTTTGTTTAAGGGCTTCATGAACCTTTCGGCTTTGGAATTAGCTTGTGGCCAGTTTGAAGTTGTCCTCTGATGTCGAATACCTTGCTCTTCCATAAAGGTCTTGAACTCATGGCTAGTGAAAGGTGGGCCGTTATCACTTTGTAAATTCCTTGGTATGCCATGCATTGCAAAGATTCGTGCCAACTAGTTGATTGTGGTCTTTGCCGATGTGGAATGTACTATGTCTACCTCTGGGAACCTGGAATATGCATCTATTACGACTAACAGGTATTCGCCCGTTGGAAATGGGCCACCGAAATCGATGTGGACAGTATGCAAAGGTTCAGGAGGCAATGGAGACATTTGTAGTGGATCAGGATGCGGATCTGGACCATTTGCTTGACCAGCCAAACACTCTCTGACCACTTCTTCACCTCTTCATCTAATCCTGGAAACCAAATCTTCTCTCTAAGGACCTGTTTGGTTTTAACAATGCACTGATGGCCTTCATGTGCGATGGCTATTGCTCGCTTTCTTAACTTCGTTGGCATGAGAATTCGAGTTCCTTTTAGAATCACATTCGCATCGTCGTTCACCGTCAACTCTTGTCGAACCTTGTAAAATTGCCTCAACTCTGCATTGTTCACTCCTGTCTCGCTATCCTGACACCTTGGTAAATCCCATTTGTCTTTGCGAATAAGATCTGCTAACGTTCGGAGCGTGTTGTCTTCCTTTGTTGCTGCCTCGATCTCACTCAATGACATTGCTTTTGGAACTGCATGATCAGATAGGGAGTTGACGTAGCATGATGCCATTTTCTCTTCTTGCTGAATTGTGCCTTGACTAGGATGCCTTGATAGAAAGTCGGATGGATTGCTGATTCCTTGGGTGTGGACAATGGAGAAATCATATTCTTGAAGATGTAAATTCCATCTTTTGATCCTAGCTGGTGGCTTTGACTTGGGATTGCTAAGTATCAACTGAATTGGCTTGCAATCCGTAAGAAGCGTGAAATGCCCTCCGTACAAATATAAGTGCAGACGTTCTACTGCCCAGACTATGACAAGTGCTTCTTTCTCTGTTTGCGAATATCTCTGCTCTACTGGAGATAGTGAGTGGCTAACAAAGGCAACAATCTTGTGATCGTCTTGTCCCTCTGTATGCTGTGACAAAATTACCATAATGAGCTCTGTCTGCTTGTTCTTGTCAAAATAGGCCATGACAGTGGTACTTGTGAGCAAGTCCTTGACCTTTTGAAAAGCTTGTTGTTGTTGCTCTCCCCATAAAAAATGGTTGTTCTTTTTGGTCAATTCTCGCAAAGGCATCGTGATGTCACTGAAATTCGGGATGAATTTGGCACAATATGTAGCCATGCCAAGAAAGCTTCTCACTCCACTTGCCGATGTTGGTGGTG
>OZ026548.1:2188896-2206396 GCA_964020155.1 Chondrilla cf. caribensis
GACTATGGTTGCTTCATCGCACGTCTCTCCGGAGTAAATCGGACTTGAATGACACACAATGAAATGTACACACGAAAGTTATGTGTTAGTTAGTGTTGATCAACACCGTTTGTTTTCTGAGGAATAGAACGAAACCAAACGGTACGAACGGACGGAAAAAAGACAAAAACGGAATGATCTGTTCGACCGTTTCGTATTCGTCTGTACGAAACCGAACGCAAAGTTTATTTTGGCACCTACCGTACTTGAGAAGTTGCGGAAAAAGTTTCCTCATACAAACCCCCAACCCACCATATTTGATGTACAGACAAACCTGATCTAGAATGCAGCTCATTCTACGAAAAGTGTTAATTGTCTGCAATCTACTCTCTCAAAAACAGTGTACTATTTTACAACACAATATTCTGAGGTACTTCTCAATCTCCACATGACCACCACATGCAGCAAGATGGAGGACATTCAACTTGTCCTGTGCATTTGTACAAACAGAATGGAGAGAACACACAATTACCATGAAAGGGTATGTTGTGCTTGGATAATATATACATGTATTGGTATATGTTAGACTGGATCCATATATTGCATGATGGGGTATGGGGTGTACATGTTCTCAACAAACCTGTTTGGTAGCAAATACATTAGCATCCATTTCCTCAACTAGTTCTCTCACAATGTGGAGATGTCCATATCTTGAAGTGCAATGAAGAGAAGTCCAACCATTCTGAAGGTGAGAATACAGACAATTCAATGCTGATAGTTGGGTCTATACTATAGTGGTTCAGTGTGTGTGTGTGTGTGTGCGTGCGTGTGTGTGTGTGTGTGTGTGTGTGTGTGTGTGTGTGTGTGTGTGTGTGTGTGTGTGTGTGTGTGTGTGTCAATACCATCTTGCACAGAAAAAATCATCAAATCAAAAGCAACACTCAGTCACACTTCATTTACAATAATGCTCTTCAATTAACACAATACAATAGCAATACTACAGTAGTTGTACAGGCACTTTTATCCCTAATTGACAACTCAGGCTGTGCCCTCGTTCTCAATCAGGCAAAAGTGTATGTATCTGCTCTAGCCCACCTAGGAGGGATACAACAATTACATGACACACACACACACACACACACACACACACACACACACACACACACACACACATGCAACACTAAAGCGAAAATAAATGGAAAGACATTGAGTAATCACAGATTCCATTGAAGACACTATCTGTAGAAACAATTCACTCATTTGACTAACAACATGTACAACACTATTATATGGATGATATCTTCCAGGAAAGTGGTTGGAATAACAGTTATGAAAAGAGGAGAAGGGAACACAATTTAATGTGATGTTACTATAGACAATAATGGGTGGAGATTAATATAAACCCTCCAGAGGGGGAGGAGGAATATTTCTCCAAATGCCCACTTGCCTCCATCCCCTGAAAGAAACTCCAATTGTGTGCAGATGGTGGATATGTATATTATGTACAAATATGTAATATATATATGTATTAGTTATACCCCGCCTTTGCTGGGTATATCGCTTCCTGACACTCAAGTATATCCCCATGTACCCAGCAAAGGCGGGGTATAACAAATATGTATCCCGTCAAAACGATCGAAAGTATGTTAGTGTTGTGAATACAGACGAGAAAATTGCTAGGAAAGACTTCTTTGGGAGCTGAAAACGACAGTAAAACCTATAATCAGAGTCAAGTTAACAATAACCGAGTACCCATCAACTCTCTAATACCTAGCAAAAAGAGGTGTGGGGATAATGATAATTTCGATCGTTTCTCTGAGCTTGCCGACTTAGAAGAATGGACAAATCCTTATGTGACCAAAACGTCGCCAAGAAAATGGGCTGAGTAAATATGAAGCCCGAACCACAAAGTCTTCGATCTAAACGACCGATCGATTCATGTTAAAATCGTTCTCCACTCGCCGCCCTTCTGAAAACACGAGGTTTGTACGCTGATTTTGTGTTCCTTCAACAGAATTGGTGTGGTCTTCAGCGTTCATTGTGTATCAGCATTGCTGGTGCATTGATTGTCTTAAGTGACAAGTGTGGCGATAATTGATAACTTCCTTTTAATTAAGAAAACGGGGTATATCAGTAATGAGGTCAGAAATATACCCCGGTATATCGGGTATATACAGTAGTTGGTGCTTTTGAAGTTAAGTGACAATATCACCAATCGGGATACATATATATATATGCCCACAAATATGTGTATGGTGTATGTACAAGTGCATGTGTGTACATATTATTTGAATTGTTCTGTGCTATATCGATTGTGATGGTGTGTATGTGGTTACGGTTAGGGTGTTACGGTTAGGGTTAAGGAATCTCATTCACTCTGGGGTAGCCTTCAGCCATGATGACCACTACACTAGGCACCCAGCAAAGTGTTGGGGACAGGTGTACAGGAGAGAGAAGATGAGCAAATGTAATCAAATGGAGGAGTGCATGAAATTACTGTGCAGTGCATAATTCCTAACAATCTAATCAAAACCATTTTAACCTACTTCAAGTTAAACCCGTGTGATAATCTAGGTGCATGGGAAAGGGCAATCAAAGTGCAGCTTTCTACCTAATGTATATAATATACGTATGTTTGCACATATGTTGAAATATTGTATAGAGTTGTGATTACAACCACTATCTACATACTTTATTAAGTTTCAATCAGGGGATGGAGACAAGAAGGCATTATAATTTCTGTCCTTTCAAAGAAATGTACCCATCTAGCTGGTATTCGTCTTCAACTTTGAAAATGTCTGTAGAAACAATTCACTCTAATCATGATCCTCCCCCGTTCATAACTGTTATTCCAACAGCACACTCAGCCTCTTCTCTGAAAGTAACCTACCATGCATACATGAGGGTATAATACTTTGTACAAACATACCACACACACGTGTGAACAAACAGATGCACCCCCCCCCCCCCCCCCCCACTAATAATACTTTATATTGCACACAAATAACCACAATGATGTACACATCCACATGTAAGCAAATGAATGCACATACTCACAGACACATGCACAAATGTACATTCATCAATGTAGTAGTTCCACCTTCTCGTCAGACAATGCATATACAGTGCCACCCACTTAATTGGCCGCATTTGGTTTTGGAAAATTTTGGCCTATTATCCGTTTTGGCCTAATATCCAATTCCTCCTTATTACACAGTACAATGTTAATTTCACATAGACTACATGTAATATAATTATTAGATATAGCAGAAGAAATAAACTTCAGTAAAAAGACTTCCAAAACATGCATGTAAACACAGTGTCATCATAAAAGTGCAGTACTAGAAACTTGAAACAGTTCAACCATCCGCCTGATGGCAAAGAATCCTCGCAGTTGAGTCCCTCTGAAAGCTACTTCGCCTTCTTGATAAGTATCGCGTCAGTAATGGATGTTGGAAACCGCATCGCAGGTTCTTCTATAAATATCGACTTCCTTGCTCATTTGGCCTTCACCTGGTAACATTGAATATCGCTGGAAAGCTTTGGCCTAATAAATGTTACCTAACGCGTACTAAAAGTACTAATGGAACCAAAAAAACATGGCGGATGGCGGATTTGGCGGTTGGCACAATACGCGTATACTTTCTCCATACTGATGAATTCGTGCCAGAAAATTGTGGCATAATAAACGGTTTGGCCTATTAACCGGCGGTAAATTAAGCGGGTGACACTGTACATATGTTTGCTTTATGTGCAGGCTAGTTCCCATCTTATTAGGATAGAGAACATTTATTGATAACAAGAGATCCTGACACTGAAGATATCACTGAGGAATTGACAGTCAACCACTCTCCAAGACCTATTACATATACCAAAAACATAGTGACTTCTCTTGTAGCCAAAAAGATTATAATTTTGATACTGGATAGGAATGTAAAAAAGTGCATGGCAGATCTAACTTCACCCCGTTGGGCAAGACAAGTAAAGGGCCTAATACTCCTCTACCATACCACACACATGCATGCACGCACACACAACACATTTGTATCTACAGCTAGTTATACATATGTCATATAGGGTTGTCTAAATGCATTTGGACAAGTACATGAACCTGTACGTACATTGCAGGCACGGATACATATAAATGCATCCTGAACACATCTGTAGTGAAATACAGGGACACTGCATTTGTCCCTGGATACTTCTGTATACTAATATGGCTCTCCACATGTTGGAAAGTAGACATTTCATTCATTAAAGGGCCAGTAACATGAAAAAACAGGTTGGGCTCAAATGGGCTCTTTTAGTAAGTAAACACTCGTGGTGATGTTTGAAATCGCCATTCTTGCTTACAACGAGAGAAATTCGCCGCTTTTGTTCCTAAAACGCGGCCATTTTGAATGACGTGTAGTGACATCACAAGAGGAACCATTAATATGTACGTAATACGATTTACTGGCAATTTTTTGCTGATTTTGCTAGGTTTAAACTCTGCATCTCTTAGATTCGGCATTATTTGGAATTAAATAAATGCTTATTTGCTGCTGAAAGTAATAGGGGAGCTGAGGGATAGTTTATCTTGCAGACATCCCCAAAGAATGTCGATAAACGAGCTTTTAGTCGAAGTAATTACCCCAAACATGATGTAACTGGAATGTATATACTGACAATTTGGTTCATTACAGTGATTATGGATGTCTGGTTGTAGAAAAACATTCATCTGTTGGATTCCCAAGCTCCTCCATCAATGTGAACCACTTACAACCAACATTGCAAAATAGATGCAATTGCTGAACACTATTTACAATTGAAATCATATAAAATGTAGACAGTGGTACACCAAATGCAATAATCACAGTATAACAATTTATAACTAAACATTAATGTTAAAATGACTGACATACTGGTCGAATGGAAATTCTGAGATGATAATTCGATGTTTTTCGCTATAAATTAGACAAGTGTCGTGAATAACGCGCTACGATTCATGTGCATACCGTGTAGTGTTAGCCAGTCTGCAAATACCTAGCCAGGGTCCTCTTTTACGGTACTAATCATACAAAACTGAACGTTCTACGGGCGTACCCGTAGTGTGAAAACGGCCGTGAAACGGGTACGGGTACGGGGGTACCCGTACCCGTACCCGTTCTTACCGTAATCGACACCTCGTGTTATCATTTATTATTGTTACGTACGCGTTAATTTTTATAGTGAAGTGCTATTTCGAAACGAGCTTTCTACGTACGTACGTACGTTCTTCTCCCGTCATGAGTGTTCCTCGGAGTATCGTGGATAGCTAGGCGTCATACGATTCACTCTTAAGTAGTTGTTAGAGTTCGACCGCGGTCGTTTCGTAGTCTTCTGCGTAGCTTTTTCTCGAACGACAACAAAAGAGAATTCGCTGCTTCACGTAACTCGAATAAACCGTCTTCTAACGAACTATAACACGATAAAAAGGAGATACGTAGGTGTTACTCTAGGTATCACTACGTAGGTGTACATTTTTTGCAATCGTCAAGTTCGGTGAAACGCCTACTAAACGGCCGTTCCCGTTTAGTGGGAACGGGTACGGAACGGGTGCGGGTACGCCCGTTCCGTACCCGTAGAACGTTCAGTTTTGTATGATTAGTACCGTAAGTCACCCTATGACCTCGATCAGTCATTTGCCGCGATGGGTTCGAACGGATAAGACTCCATTAAAATCGTTGCAGGAATACTCGAATCATCGTTATCATCCGCACTAACATCATTTAACTCTACTGAAGTGCTCATTTCAGCTTTGCCGTTAAAAGAAAGGCCATTTGGACCACTAAATTCGTTCCTCTTATTAGCGATTCCTGAGAAATTATTAAAATCCTTTTATAGGCATCTTTATTCTAATTTTCATCTTTTAGAATATTTAAGATATTCTATAGTTTTTATTCGATGAAAATCGGTTCAGTAGAAACCAAGATATGGGCTTCGAAAGGCAACCGATTAGCGGTACGAGTCTAACCTGCTAATGATATTCATTGCAATAACCACTTGTGGTCACGTGGCTCACCATACTAAAATTAATACTGAAATATATGCATGAATATAATAATAAATCGTAAATCGCGTATGAGATCGAATCGATCTATTTCGAAATCAACCTAAAGAAACCGGCAAGCATTATTGTGAACACAAAATATGTAGTGTATGCAGTGCTTAAATGACATAGCATAAGCATAAGCTGCACCATGGGTTCATATCATGTGAACATAACGAAATCAAAATCCTTGATTTCCAATGCCGAAGATCGAATTGAAAGAATTCGAATACGACAGTTAAACAAAGTCCAACTATGACGGAAACGAACGATAGCAGTTTAGAAGCTGAATGTGCAGCAGTTCGCGCACAATACTGCAAAGAGACCAACTATTGGTTAGGATGTACACTAATTTCGTCGATAATAGAAACCAGAAAAAAGAAAATACAATTAAACCTATCTTGATAGTAAGCTCAGGTCTTCACTTAAAATCGTACCAAGAGATAAATATATTCGTTCGTCTTTTCCCCCTTGGAAATATCGTGATCACTCGTCGTACATTAAAACAATATAAATTAGGAGTTAGGTATTATTTTATATTAGTTACAATATCGTTGGAATCGCTACTCTTATGATGTCATGAAATATGACGAAGATGACGTAAACTGGCGTAATTGGCTATAAAATCCTCGATTACTCCCCACCCAAGTGACAGGAGCGAATTCAAACATCACCATTGGTGTTTACTAACTAAAAGGAGTAATTCAAGACCAACTTTTTTTCATGTTACTGGCCCTTTAAATATGCCATTAAAATTTCCTGTTATATACCAAAGGATGCTCTCTGGGTCTAACAATTAAGAAGCATAATAGTTTATAAAGATTGGACATGATTTAAGGGAGGAGTTTACAGGCTACATTATTCACTAGATGAGCTGTATTTCACATTTAATTTGTCTGTACATCCAATATGGCAGTAAAATAAGGTCACTCCATGCAAAGTGCTGGAAATGGGTTGTAAATGTTTCGATCAATCACCACTTATGTGCACAGGTTACGTACGAAGAGAATCAAATATCTTTAGCTCCATTATAATATAGATGGTGTAGTAAACAACCTTATACCTCTGAACACTGATGTATGTCCAAGCCATGTTCTTTGACAAGCCAGTCAACCAAGTCAATGCTACCTCCAATTGCAGCTCTGTGGAGTACAGTCTCACCATCCTGTAGGGAAGACATAGTCATAGTACACTGTCATGTGAATAATGTAAAATGAGGCAAATCCTAGTGAGATGAAATGAATATAATTTTTTTTAATGCAATATAATGTATGACAAAAGTTAGCTTACCATTCATCAAATAACCAGGAACATATCACACCACAACCACCTTATCCCAATTCTCCATATTGTGATACATGTGAGTAGTCTATCTTCATTGTTAACTTTACTAGACAGTAAGTTTCACAGAATTAAAGATGTGAACAATGGGCAGTGGTGGGATGTATCAGGTGTAGACCTGTCAGCAATGTGAGCTCAGAGAATTATAGAGCAATTATGATTTGGATATTTTAGATGGCTGTTGTATAGTAAGAAAAAAAAACAGAGAATTGAGACGTAAAATAAGGATGTACTTAGAGAGGAGCAAATGTGAGACAATTGAATGAAGAGTATTCAAGAATATTGGTCAGTATATTTAGGTGTTTAGGGAGGGAGCAGGGGATTTCAGTGTACACAGGTTTTGCAGGGTGGCCTACCTCAAGTGAAATTGTACATGTAAAAGAATCAAGTTTGTGGATGAGGCTGAATGTAGAAGGAGTTTGGGTGAGAGTGGTGTAGATGTAAAAAATGACCAAAGACACGTGCTGAAGCAGTGAATTCTCTTTGAAATTACTAGAAACAGTTGGGAAAGTAGCAAATGGCAACCTCAAGATGGAAGACATCATACACTCACAACATTTTTATCATAAGCTAAAAGGTGCTGAATCATTCAAAGAAAGCAACCTCTAGGATTGAATAAATGAAACTAATATTAAGACTCTGATTTACAGAAGAATTCCCATTTGAACTACGGTACAGATCACAGAAAAGGAAACATTAACTGGTTAAAAGTTAACTTTTTTCGCTAACAAATAACGGTTAACAGTTAACTATTCAAGATGGATGTTAGCAACTCTACACGAGAGCCTTGATTTAAACCCCATCAAAAATCTTTGGCATGAGCTTAAGCATTTTCTAAGAACAACGGTGAAGGCATAGAATAAGGACAAATTGACTGACGGAATTTGACACTTTTGGGGCCACGGTAACCACAGAGAAATGTAACAAATACATTAATCATCTGAGAAAAGTGATCCTGAAAGTCATAGAAGTGAAAAGCAAAGCTACAGGCTACTAATAATATAACCTCATATCACTGAACTATGTACATTATGTATGTTTTCAATATTTTCTTGGTTATTATCTTTTAATAATTGTATGCATTGTATTGTATTGTAATGTAAAACTATTGCTGATGGCGGGACGGAATTCGGTACGCTTAATAAAATAGTTATAATATAATAGGCCTGTAGTTGATGATCAATAGTTAGGCCCACATCATAGTGATCAGTATACATAGTAGAGTTAAACATCCATTTTCGGACAGCTGAAATTTGCTACTTCCTGAAAACTATTTACCAGAAGATTCTTTGAGGATAATAATGCTGGATTGAGGGCTGGTATTTCCAAAAGTGAAGTCAACGAAGGTAGTCGATCAAGCTGGCTGGCTATAGTTGAGGGTGTGTACATGATAGGGTGTTTGTTTGTGATTGTACTAGCTGAAGGAGTCATAGAAGGTGTGATAGCGGCAGGTGTCTGTGCATTTGTGACTGTGGCAGGTGTGTGTGTGTGTGTGTGTGTGTGTGTGTGTGTGTGTGTGAGTGTGTTGGCGACTGTGACAGGTGAGTGTGTGTTGGTGACTGTGACAGGTGAGTGTGCGTTGGTGACTGTGACAGGTGAGTGTGTGTTGGTGACTGTGACAGGTGAGTGTGTGTTGGTGACTGTGAGTGACTTTGACAGGTGAGTGTACATTGGTGACTGTGACAGATGAGTGTGTTGTGACTGTGGCAGATGAGGGTGTGTGGATGACTTGGGTGGTGGAGATACTCCCAGGGCAAAATGAGGCCATAATCGGGGAACGTTCTTCAAACAGCTCTCGAGAAACTTTATTAACGGCGTTTCTTATCTTTTTGCGCTGGTTCCAGACTGACATTACAAGGGGTAATTGTTTGGCTACTCTTCTACTCCTTTTCCTCTGACAGCCTTCCAAAATCTGTTCTTTTCCTTCACTGAAACAGTCTCGCCAGCTTCTATATTCCCAGTGGCACCTTCCTTCCTTTGTATTTTCGTTATTGACTCTAAAATAATAGTCCTTGCCATCATAATGTAATGATCCGTTATCTACATAGCGTATCAAAACTTCATCCATTATGAAGCAGTCCAGGCCAAAGTCAAAATAACACTGTTAAACACTCTATCGAGCAATTCACACTCAAAGAGCTGACACTATAATTACGCATGTGACGGGTTGCATTATTAGTAACGTAATTACGTAATACCAACTTATGAATGTGATTACGAACCGTTAACTGTTAACCGCTAACCATTAACTGTTGGCATTTTTCGGTTAACTGTTAACTGAAAAGCGTTAAGCATTAAAAGTTAATATTGTTTCCTTTTTCTGTGATCTGTAACATACAATAACACTATGAATGAACAAGCTAATTAACTCAGCACATATCTGTGTGGGGACATACATACAAAAGTAGTTGGTATTAATAGCTTCAGCCACTAACATATAACATACACAGTTGCAATGTTACATTAAACAATTTCTAGGACTTGTGTATGTCCACACTTACTTTATTCTTAGCCTTCAAGTCACAGTTGTACTTGTCAAACAAATGTTTCACTAGGGAAAAATGGCCATGGTCAGCTGCACGAGTCACAGGTCTACGAACTTTTTCCTAAAGTTTAGGAAATGATGATATTGTGTAATCTATTGAGGATCACAGTATAGGTGATAGTTATACCATCTCTAGGTCTCGTGTAATGGAAATAAACAGTTAGCCATATAATTGGCAGAGCATCAATCTCAAGTGTGCCCTGTAAGGTTCTAGAGGGTTGTGTTCCTGCTGATTTCAGGTTTAATGACGATTAACACCAAAAAAGATTACCATGTATAGAACATAATGTATTGTACAAAGGGTCTATGCTGCAGGTTGATGGGGATGAACACCATTATAGCAAATGTGTAGAGTGCATTTGTGCATAAATTGCGTAGATTGCATAAATTTGGTACATCTGATGATTAATTATTTGGGTACAACTGTGTGTAAATGCTCATATACATACACAGGAGTATACTGGGTATACACCGCACAGCAGCCTCTTTGAAGTATAAAAACGTAAATGAAAAATAATGTTACAATATCCACAAAAACAATAGAACAAAGACTTATAATGAAACATTTCTTTCTGTGAGTAACAGAAAGTAGCTAAAATGAAGAATATTACGGCGTCAGGAAAATTGTCAGGATTAGAATTAAAATGGATCTTTCAGGGCAATACAGGTGTCACCAGAGTAAAGTGTACCTAGGGATTATAGGGCATTACATTGGTGTGATGATTCAATCAAATGAATAATATTATAATTGTTCTATGACAATCGTTTATTGACCCTGGGCAGTTAGGAATTGATATTTAGTTAGTGTTTGATTTGAGCCTCTGTTTGAAGATTGATAACTTCATTGGCACACTGTTGATGCATATGTGTATACATAATAATATGGCCACTCTGTTTCCCTTGTGACGTTACATATGACGTGAAATCATTACACTTATAATTATTCAAAAATGGCTGATTTTACACATGAAATTCTCACAATACTCCTCCTAGTGTCAAAATGTAGTCATGTCAAAGACTATAGTACATGCTTTTGTTATGGCCTGCTTGTTGAAGCATATGTGTATGTCCATTCTGTTCCCCTTGTGATATTACATGTGACATAAAATTGCAAAACTTATCGTTATAATTCAAAACTAGTTGATTTTACACAGGAAAATCTCAAAATACTCTGTTAGAGTCAATATTTAGTCAAGTCAAAAATATAGGTTATTTGTGTTATGGTCTGCCATTTACATGGGAAAAATTCTATGTCGTAGGCCCTTCAGAGTAAGAACTCACCTTGTCCCATGCATTGGGAGATAGACTGAACTGTTCCACCATTCTGTCAAATAGGTCAATGTTACCAGTACAGGCGATAGGGAACAGCACGCTTTCCCCAAACTACAAAAATGATATAGTGATACAATCGTGATTTAAGCGATATAGCTGCACATAAATATAATTATAGTACCAGCTAAAAACTAACCTTGTCAGTAACTGGTTGGAGTTTACATTCATCCAAGAGCCAGAGGAAAAGTGAGGCATTACCACTCCTGGCTGCTGCAAATAACAGATTTTGACCATCCTTAAAATGGATAGAAATTGAGAAATTACTTAACTGTAACAGCAACTGCAACACATTACACTTAGGCTAATATTTAATGTAGTAAGTAGTTTATATTCAACTAGATTCTGTTAATATTTGTTGAAGGGATTATGCCAACTTCTGCTTTAAAATGTGATGGATGCTGCAACAAATTTTCATTTCCATCAATACTATACATTTTCCTTTTATTGACTTTCCTTTCATATCAGTAGGATAAAGTATTTCCCAACTCCATTGCTTCCAGAACTGAAAGTCAGAGAAGATTACTAAAGATAAATTTTCATGTTTTAGCAATTACAAATTATAATAATAATTAATAAACTGAAACCTGACAGTTCTTTTTATACCCTGCTAGCTGTCCTCTTTGTGGGTACAATGTGACTGTTTGTGAGGTAAATTCCTGTTGCATAGATGTGAGTCTGGATGTACTAATTATCACAATAGCATAGTTAAAAGTTAAAACAACAATAATCAATTGCAACGGAAATATCAGCTTCATTACGGCAATCCGAAAATACTGTCACCTTTGCAGAGTTAATGACACACAGAATGTACAAAATACCAATCTACCCAATGAGTGTAGCAATAGCTCACCTCGGTAACAGTTTCAATACTACACTGCACCTCTTCTATCAGGTATTTCACAATATCAATCTGACCTCCTCTTGCAGCAGCAAATAATGGAGTCCATTTGTACTAATCAAAGATGAGAATATTGCAGTTAATTGGTGCAAATTAGTGTGCGACGTTTACTAATGGCAAGTAATATACTATAATGTTGAGTCAATAATACTGACTATTAATATATAGCTGCAATTGTAACCTGAATAAACTGAACTTTACACAAAATACCGTAGGGAGGGAAAATTACACGGAAGAAAATTTCATGAATTCGCACTGAAAATGCATTTTCGTGGTTTTAATTTCGCAACTCGCTGCCTGTGATTGTGCGTTTTTTCACGTTTTCTCTGTTCATTGAAATCATAGTCTTTCACGTGTATCGTTAAATGGCTGATCACGGTGACAACGGTACTGTGGCGATCGGTAGGATCCTATGGCAGGAGGAACGTTTTCGATTCTACGTTCTGTGGGGGGATATCATATCTATAAGGAGATCTACTCTCAGGGTAAATTTCGCGCAAACAAATTTTCGCACTTAAAATTTCGCGAATTTGAGCCATTCGCGAAAATAGCGAAAATTTCTCCTCGCGAAATTTTTCCGCCCTATACGGTATATGGTAGAAGTGTGAAATAATCATGTTAATTAAATACAATCATCATTGTGGACATTTATTGCCATGATAATGAGTTAAGTATAATTGTGTTATTGCTTTCACTCTTGTATACTTCCAGAGATGCATGTAATTAAGTTAAAGTTTTTCTAGCTCAATTAATATTTTGACTGAACCAATTTATGTATTGCTTTACCAATAACTTAATAACATATTAGGTTGACAGTCTATGTATTTCAGCTACTTTGTTATTATCAACCTATTTCCTTAATATCGTCACAATGCAACAATAATAATAACAGTAATAATATTATAAATATAGTAAATTCTGAAATTACACCCAAATAACAGAAATCATAATAACTGCATGATAAGCATAATAAAAACATAACAATGAAAATGGATGTAGGGATGACAAGCAAAAAGGGGAAGGAACAAGGTAGGGATGAGCAGAATGAGAAGACCGGCGGAGTGAGCAGCATGTCGGAATGAAAAGACTGTATAGGAATATAACAATTCCTATATCAACAGCTGCAGACACTATACTGTATATTGCACAAGCAATCACTGCTGTTGATAGGTAGGTAGGTTGATAGGTAGTAGAAAAGTCTTCTCATTCCACTCATCCCTACCTTGTTCTTTCCCTTTATTTGTTTGTCATCCCTACATCATTTTTCATTGTTAAATGTTTTCACTATGCTTGTTTGTATTCTTTTTTAGCCTCAGGCATGTGATGTAAAATGTTTATAATGTGGAAAAAAATTTAAAAAATCGTCCTCTCGGCAATTCGAACCAACCAAACTCACTATAAAACCTGTCATCTGCTCACTGAGCCATCGTGACTCGTTGCTATGAAGTAAGCGAATATTTTAAATAGAACAAGATGGCGTATTACTGTCAGGCAGTCGCTGAATGGTGCCGGAAATGCCGCAGTCGCCATATGTAGTACAATCATAACAAGAGTAGGAAAGGGCAGTCCGCGCTAAAAAATTAAGATCGCTCATGTTAAAATTAGCTCCATAGCTCTAGTAGATACTTCGGTAGCTTTGTTGAATAATATGTAAAGAAGAATAAGAATAAGAAGTCCTAAAATTTGACTCCTGAATGCTCGCTTGGGCTTAATACCTGTCCATAGGTACGATTTTGCGAAACTGCGATGTATCCGAGGTATAGGGCCGCCATTTTGTTTCCGTGTCATCCCTACATATAGAATGCTATCGCACTCTATGATATATAATAAGGTAAAGGCTCCTAATTCGGAACACAGCTCCTGGATAAAAGCACCACTCTAGCTTAAATCACAGTAAGATAACCAGCGACTATTATACTTTGCAACATGACGAACGGTAAAATTCGTGAAATAAAATTGCCTCAACTTTGTATCAAATTCTGATTCAGAGTTCAAATTAAGTTTGAGGTCTCCTCTTGAGTCCTGACACAAGTACGAAGCCATAATGTGAATCCCGAGTGTAGGCTACTAGCGCAATAATAAAATCAAACGCAAGATACAAAATAATAAAATAATACTTAATTATCTTATTATTAATACCGGAATTTCTCAAGTTAAACCATCAAATTTATCAGCAGGAAAAATTAAGTTTAAAAATTGTTGAGAAATCTAAACTGAGATGCACATTAGGTTCTGACACATGCAAACTATACTGTTTTCAATTACTGTTGCAGTAACTGTAGTGAGGTGCACATTAATTTATAACAGTTTAATTTACTGTGGCAGGCCCGGAGCAAGCAGTTTCTGGGTGGTCCGGCAAATATGCTGATAAAATGACTACATATTATTGATTAAAATGTTGATAAATCAAATAAAGGCTGTTTGGCTAGGTGATATCTTATGGTTGAGTTAAGGCTGGAAAAACTATGGTTTGTTTTGGAGATTTCCATTGAACTTTATCCATAAAATTAATAAGTGCTTTGGTCAGCAAGGAGAAAGTGAGAATGCAATTTGCAAAGCTGAAACTGCCTAGAGAACAGACTGAACTAACCGAAAAATGAAGAAGTAATGTTCGAACAGTAAATTGTGTGCATTTACTGGTGAGACAAATTGGGAATTTTGATGCGCGTGCACAACCTGTAAAGTCCTCTAGCGCAAATTTGTCCATTTACGGTGAAAAGCTCCTCCCTACTTTAAAATTTTGCCACATATCGATCCATTTCGCTCGTTTGTTTTGCTAACGAATTAGGCGTCCTTCAATTCGTTGATTGACATTGCATTGGGCGGTTGTGCAATACATGGATCACATGACCAGCTCCCAAGATGGCGCTTCTTGACAGCCGCCGATAACGCTCGCTATCGATTTCCCTGAAAGGCTTAAAAATCAATTCTTCCTTCTATGCTTTTAGTTATGGAGAAATTCAGTTCAATCAGATCCATACAGGTGATTTGCACACATCACATTTGGTGAAAGCCAATATTCCAATTTTTTTAGTAGATTGGCCTGAAAAGTGGTCCGGCAAATGCCGGACTTGCTGGACCACTTGCGCCGGCCTTGTGAGGTTGGGAAATTGAAAGTGATGAGCCTATCAGCAATGCCAAATAGATGTTGTGAAATATGGAATTACTCAATAAACATATTAAAGACATTGGATTGTGGTATATACACCTAATGAAGATTTACCTTTCCCTTCACATTAGGGTCACAGTGGTAGGTGTTCAGTAACTCTTGTAGGACTTCCATGTGTCCATTGTAAGCAGCAAAATGTACTGCTGTCCAACCATACTAAAGGGTGATTAAGAGATAATATGTTCATACAAAATTAAAATCAATTATTCTGTGGAATAAATATTAGGATCAATATAATTGGAAATTGATTATTTTTTTTATTTTAATTGGTAAACGAGTGATGATAAGGTGTAATATTTGTTTGAATCATTGGAAATATATTGCTGAGGTATATTTACTCAAATAAACTTTAATTAGTAGTCATGATGATATTATCAGGTGGGACACAATCAATTAACACAAATGATACCATACACTTTTTGCCTGTTCATAATTATTATGTCACAGGATTGTGTGGGCAGTAAATAATCTATGTAGAAATACCAGACTGGGATACTTGTATGTGGACGATTTTCCAACAATGAAACATGAAGGTACTATATCATCTGGAGATGACAGATAATGGAGAGCTAACAGTGAGAGCAGTTTAGGAGCATCTATTCCTACCAGCCAAAGACTAATGCAGTAATTCAACATTATGCTAATTAGATAAAAATTGGAAACAGATGGTCTAAGAATGAACAACCTGAATGTACACACCTTATTCATGACTAGCGGAATAATCTGTGAGGATTCTGAAGCAATTTCTTTCAAAGTTGTCAGATCGCCAGTTGCAGCTGAAGTAAGAATGGTTGTCTGCACCTAGTACATGTGAGTAGACACAAACAGAGTGAATGAATGACTCAAAATGAGCAGAACTTAACTTGCAACAGTCACCTGATCAGTTGGATCAAGACATGGCTGAGGTTTTATCATTTCTCTGAATAACCTGCAAGTAGGATTGGAAACAGTTAATGATATCTGAAATTTCAATGAAAATTGACCATCAGTCCTTACTAACGGTAAAGAAATCCATGTTATTTCTTCTTGGGGGATTTCTTTCTCAGATTCTAATGTAGCTTTGCAGTGGTATTCATACAGCAGCAACTGCAGTGGGAATATGATATTAAAATTGTACACAGATCAACTAGCACTACAGCTAGTCTTAGAAGACATAATGCCATTGCAAGGATATACAGAAATTATAAAAACTATGTTTTGGGTGACCGTCACAAATTTTCATTCTCAACACCTCACAACTTGAAAATCAATTTAGCTCTTAATAAATTAAAAACAAGAATTGACAAAAAATGATTCCATTTTCTCATGGCTAGTAGCACATTTTTCATTTAAATTCGTCAAATTCTGATCTTCAGAGCTTTATTGTGAGGCAGCTATTATAACACAAAGTCGTCTTAACACTGTCAGCTATTTTCAACAATAAACGCAGTTATTAAGTAAATGTTCTGATGTCCATTGAGAAAATCATGTCTTGAATTGCTATAAAGTTACAATTTATTGCAAGATTTATCTACTAGACAAAGTGAGGTTCCAAACTGTAACGAGAAGTTAAAAATTGACAAACTGTATCTCCCACGTGGGTTAATCTACAAATCATTCATGCAGGCAAATTTTGCTGTACATAAAACACCCGGGTCTTTCAAATCATCAACTGAAGAAATAGGTGACCCTAGAATACTAATAAAAATGTATTGATTGAAAGACTTAGTCTATTGTATTTAGACTACATGTGACTACATGCAGTACATGAGTGCACATCTCACCAGGCGATTCAAGTGCTCATACAATTGTGTACTTTGTGGACGCTTCTTTGGGTCATCTTCCAAACAGAGAATAACAAGTGGCTTCAAAGGATGGTCCAGCGGCAATTTGGAGAGATCATCACCACGGCGAAGAACCTCCTTCACTGAGCCGATGTTGATTGGAGCCACAACAGGCGACTGCTGGGTAGCCACTTCTAGCATCAAAACGCCAACAGAGAAGGTATCGATTTTTTCGTTGTATCGACAGTCTTGTCGAAGCGCTTCGGGTGGCATATAGGTAATCGCTCCCGGACCAAGCGAGTTGAAATACACCGCGTTGTGATCTTTCAGTCGAGACTGACCGAGGTCACCAATCTTAACAGCGCCATCCTCGGTGATCATGATATTTTTGTCGTTAAGGTCT
>OZ026548.1:2211396-2251396 GCA_964020155.1 Chondrilla cf. caribensis
GCGGTACAGGTGGCTGGCAACTGTTAGAGCTCACTTGGTCCATTCCCGGTCTGATGGAGTGTCCTTACTATTACTGCCATCTCCTTCCTTTGCTGAAGGAGACAATGGAACACAGCAAATTTGAGCTACTTGTAGTACTGTATGTACATAATTCAATGTACTGATAAACAGCAGTGTACATAGTTACTGTATGTAAGTACACTGTATAGAACAGGAGTGTAGTTACTGTATGTACAGTGTATTGAACAGGAGTATATTAAACTGGAGTGTAGTTACTGTATGTACAGTATATTGAACTGGAGTGTATTGAACTGGAGTGTATTGAACTGGAGTATATTGAACTGGAGTGTAGTTACCGTACGTATGTACGGTGTATTGAACTGGAGTACTCATTCTAACTCAGAGGATAGGGACTTCACGACACTTGTACATACATGTTTGGTCTTGTTCTGTTTGATCTTTGGTGGTTGCCGGGGTAACCTGTGCCTTCCTCCTCTTGGTCAGACTGTGGCTTCCTGTCTGATCTCCTCTTGGTCTCTTGGAGGACGGCCTACTTGGCTTAGCTGTGGGGTCCTTGATGACAGGGTCCTTAGCACCACTAGTCAACTCTTCAGACTGAGCACTCAGTACTACCCTCTCTACGTCACTAGTTGAGAGCTGAATGTGAAGAACATACATAAGTAAATACATCGAGTGTATACGTACATGAGCATAGTACATTAAGTACATACAGTATGCATGCATACAGATGTTCATTCTACATTATGTACCTCGTCCAGGTCACAGGCATCGTTCAGGACAACTTTCTCGTACACATCATCGTGCTGTTTGGAGGGAGGCAATCCACTCAGATAACCAAGGAACTCTTCAAGCAGATCCTCATGTCCAGCAAATAGGGGCAGGATGTCCGCACGTAGCTACGTACATCGAGCACACACACAGTGCATAGTCTGTGTGAGTCATGGTTCACATACACTTGTACATGTATTGCATGTACCCAATAGGTCTGTCATTGTTCTCTACTTTCATTATCGTGATGATGATAATGAGTTCAGTATTATCATGACAGCACTTCCTCCAGTGTTACTTCCTGAAAATGTATTATGTTAGCGTTTCAGCTCAAAAACTAGACAGAATTGGTTTAATATTGCTCTAAACATAATTTTGTCAGTGTAACAGTTTATTTTACCCCCCTTTCAGACATGTGTTTACAGGTTGAGCATAATATTTCAATTTTAATCATTATAGAAAGCTTAAAATCACAGCATTATGCAATTATTGTGATGAAGATGCTTATTGTCATGACATAGTGTAGGTGTTACCATTATAGCACGGACCTAGTGGACCACTGTAGCATTGCCCTTACACTGTGTGCATACATTTCAACATAACAGAACCAGCTTCAGTGATCAAAGTGATCCCGATAACGCGGTGTCACACTGCACACAGTATATACGTAGTTCAAATCAGAGTGGACCACTGTATGTTCACTACAGGCACTGTTAGTGAGAGAGGCAACTCTGTGCTAACCTTCTCCCTGGGACAGTTGTCATCTGCTGCGTTCAGAATGGACATCAACTCCTTCAGCTGTCCTGGATCAGAGGAGAACACTTCCTCCAGTTTGGCAATGAAGGACTTTCCCCAACTGATGCTTACTTTATCTTTAAACTAATTCAAAACAATAACATCATCATCATCATCATCATCAACAACAACAACAACAACAACAACAACAACAACATGAGCACTTGTATCGTCTTGTGCTAGTGTATGAAGACTACTGTACGACAGGACAATACACAGAATAAAATTTTACAAATATAATTCAAAATAAACATTTACTGCAACAGTTTTAAATATACAAATTTATGGGTTTTATCTATTTAAGTGTGTATTATGCATATTTGGCCGAGATATTTTTTGTGAATTCAACCAAATTACCAAATTGAAACATTGTAAATATGTTTCCGATATAAAATATGTAGTACGTATTTGAAAAGCATAATACATATAATGCAGGAATATGGGGAACTAACCACCTTAGCCTTAGTTGCCTCTTGTGGTTGGAGGAAGTCTGAAAATATTTTCAACAAATGTGGCCAAGGTTTTAAGACATCTTTGACTTTGCCAAATGTCTGCAATTGGAGAAAACACACACACACAGAATTCTATTATGTACATAAATGTACTATGTAATGTGGTCAAAAGGTGAGACTATGCATACACTGCACTAACTGATGTATGCACTAGTATACAGACATAATATCAATAAAATGTGTGAATATGTGTGCATGGTATACACGTGTACACTGTACACTGCACACACCTCAACTGGTGTCAAGCCACTGTCGTCAGAATCCATGAGGACTTTTAGAAACTTGTCATACACTTCGGGAGAATCAGTTAGCTCACTCTGCAAAGAAGTGCACATACGTACGTACATATGCACGTGTACATACCACATACTGACACGAGTAAGAAAATACATATTATGTACTGTATGTATGAACGTACTGTATGTAACAACACTAACACAAGAGTAACTCCCACTTTCAAACAAAATAATGCATTGAGCATGCACAAGTATATGTAAACACATGTAATACGTATGTATATGGTGAGGTGCTCTAACTCCAAAAGCTTCCTAATTTCGGACACTCTCGAAAGAATCTTCACGAATGAAACTGATTCTCAATCTATGAAGCATTCAAAAGTACTAATGTACAAAGTTTTGGATAGATTTAACTGATCATCGTACTCAATGTCTGAAGTTATGAAGCACCTGGAATTAGGGCACCTCATCATATTTGTACCTGTATGTATATTCCCTCAAACATATACCATATACAAAGTATAAAGACAATGTAAACAATCTACTATTTTACTTACTCACTTAAATGTAGTACACTCACCTTAACTTGTAACATGTAGCCATAAAGGAAGCGGGAATGTGGATCGGAGGACTAACACAGGACGTAAGCACACATTCAATGGCATAAGATACCTCAAGGCTACTACAACTCACGTCCACTCCTGCTTTAGTTAACACAGACACCATTTTCTCCTTCTCCCTTGCTCTATCGGAATGACTGAGGGTCTTGTGGGCCTCCAGTCCTCTCATCGGCCTCCTTCTCCTCTTCAGTGGTCTCATGGGAGACTTGCGGCAGACGTTTCTCCTGAATATCTTTGATGAAATGACGGAATCTATTGCAGGAGTGGTCTGGGTCTTGTCCCTGGACGAGGAGGTACCATCACTTGTGCTAGTTAGACTGGACGTGGGCTTGGATTGAATGTGAGGTTGACTTGTGGCCTTCTTTGGGGAAGCCTGAGGGGTTAACGTGAGACCTAGGCTCTTCAACTGTTCTCTGACTACTTTTGCTTTCTCCGGGGATAAACCGGATGAAACTATGGGAATTCCCTCCAGAGCCATTGCAATAGGGCAAGTCCCTGGGCTTTTTTTATCGCTGGTGGAGGACAGTGGCAATTTGGGGGCCAGCAGAGTGGGCGTGGTTTGAGTCTTGGTGGAGCTCTTCTGGGTCTCAGAAGCAATCTTGATAGGACACAACAATCAAGTGATACACGTACAGTTATGTACGTACGTATGTAAAAGAGATGTACGAATAATTTATTATGTACTGATCGCATACAGTATGTACAGATGTATGTACGTACGTATTTTATATGCTGGAATAGTCTATTAATACATAATATACGTACATATGTACATATACGTATGTATGTAACATATATGCATACAGTACGCATGCACTTAGTACACATACAGGCACATACGTACATACACTGTATCTTGACAATATCTCCTATATACATATGCAAACATACATATGTACACTATATGTATATTATACTGGATTAAACATACATACATATGTACATATGTACTACATGGCATCATACCCCTACAAAGACATTTTATAAGGTACCAAAATAGGCTTTCCCATGGTTCTACTACATTTTCTACCTTTGAAGAGTGGACAACCTCTCTACAGAGGACAAATTAGTAGGTGTAGGTGTACATATGTACTTTAGCTATAAATGCAGCACATATACCACACATTATGTACATTCCACACATGCTGAACGTACCTTGAACCACTGTGGAAGGTCTGAGATCAAACAAGGAGAGAACACATCACTGTTATAACAGAGACTTGAGGACTACCGGTCACTTGTACTTACCCTTTTCTTCTGGTGGTGGAGTCAGTGACAGTCTCCCTGTCTTCTTGTAGCTCTGAAGGGAAGGACAGTACATATGCAATAGCCACCCATTCACTATACATTGCATGTCAGCATACATACCATTTTATGTAAATACAATGTATATGTATGTACGCATGTACTACAACACTCATATGTATATTTACGTACATGTGTACACATCCATGTCAGTACACTGCACACAAACACAAAATTAATGAAAATTAGAATGAGAATATATAAGAGTTATCGAAAAGGTGAACAAGGGTACAGCTGTACTTATTCAAATCAGTACCTATTTTCGTAAACAGACATGCTCGTTGGACAATTAGTTCATTCTGATCAGTACTATACCTGTGAATGTAAGTACTCACACACACACACAGGCTTGCATAAATGCAGGCATACTATGTACATAGGTTGAAGTATGCTGGAGGCCTCCACATATTCATACTCATACAGGGTCAATAGGTACAGTCAACAATAGGTTGCAGATAAAGCATTGAATGGGTGTACTTGAACACTCCAGCAAACCTTTATGATGTTGCTTTTTGTCTTCTGCGCACAGAGGTTTTTAACGTGATTTTTCAGCTGCGATGTCGTTTTGGTTGGTAGCAAGCAGAAACAGATGTCCTTCCAGTTATTGCCGCCAAACCTCTCCATGCCAATAGCCAGCAGACTGGCAATAGGTGGGGGAAGAAGATTAATCAATTATTACTCCTTCCTATCGAGTCTCCAAAACTAATACCAGTACACATACAACACACATGTATGCACAAAGTACGCACATTTGCACACAAAGACACATGCTCACACATGAGTGCAGACACATTTGTACATGTACGTACATGGAGTTCTCATTCATCCACCGTAATTTGTTTTCAAAAACCATGGTGGATTAAAGCATTTGGCGGATTAAGGAGAATTCACTGTGTGTTTATACGGTGATGTGTCATTATAACGTGAGGGAGGCCATAGTAAAGAGTTATGGAAATGCTAATCCTAGTCACCATGGGATCTACAGCACCTACACAGGTGGGTACGTATCCACAGGTACATATCTACAGCACCTCCACAGGTACATATCTACAGCACCTCCTCCACAGGTGGGTAGCTACAGCACCTCCACAGGTGAATAACTACAGCACCTACACAGGTGGGTATCTACATGTATTTTCTGTGATAATGTATCATTTGGACCCTATAGGTAGCCATAATGATGAGCTAGTGAAATTCTACTTGTAGTTAATACCAGGTCTGTAGCACTTCTAGAGGTGTGTGAGTATATGACTAACGAGTGCTGGGAAAAGATTAATTGATTACCCACTTTTGAATTGATTAATCCCTTGAAAAATGGATCTGATTCCCAGGACCAATGAATACACGTGCACATCATTATTATGCATGTACACACGCTAAGAAACAGCTTACTTGTCCTCAGTGGGTGTGAATGGTGACGTCTTGCTCAACTGTGCACTGGTTAGTGGAGCTGATAGTCAAAACAAGATGCACATATTATGTACGTACATACATACAGTGAATAGTACAGATAGAATGTGTAGATTAGTGTACAAGAGATATACGTAACACAATATGTATTGTATGTATGTATTGTAGGTCATAATGCAAGAATAATACGTGTGTATGTACATACAAGAATATGTATAGTTATGGTTAGGGGTGCTTTTTAAACTTGAAAGGCCTTAAACCACAGAGTGCACCATACCAGGGACTGGGGAGATAAAGTCTTACAATGAGATTGTACGTACATAAGATTATATATGCAAAGTATACTATTTTAAGACAAGTGGTTTATATCTAACTAGTACATACGTACGTAGGGACATGGATTGTGAAGGCAACTGAAGAGACCAGTCAACACCATAAAGGCTGCAGTTGTGAGTAACAAGTCTTCACTCAACTTCTACTGTATGCATACTAGTAGTAACATTTTGTGTGCATGTACTGTACTGACCATATCCCATTTTTGGTAGCAGTTCCTTGAAGTTGGAAAACAGTGGACAGTTGAACATGATGGAAGCAGCAATGTCAGATACAGGAGGTTTGGGGACACCTTGAGATCAAAAGGGAGATTTGTGAAAGTCCAAATTGTACACACTGTACTTAACATATCATACACACTGTGCACACTGCTGTTCAGTGTACTGTGCAGATATGATAAGTACCCACCCACCCTCCCACACACACACACACACACACTGCACATTTATGTACGTATATGCTAGACCCGTACGATAATTTGAATATCATTCTGGATATTTATTATTATGATAACAATAATGAGTTCAGTATTATTGTGACAACACAGCCTTACTTGTTTACTCCAGAAATGTACATGTGTCAGTGTTTACAGCTCAAAATGGTGACTAAACTGATTCATACATTACTCAATACATCATTTCATTTGTTTAATAGTTTATTTCATTTGCCCTTAAACTTGCTTTTTCAGATCAAGTGTAATGTTTCAAAGTTCAACCTTTATAGGGAACACAGAGTCAAAGTATTGCATTACTGTTGTTATAATCATGATATTGACGCTTATTATCAAGATGAAGGCTTTGCCACTATCACACAGGCCTCGTATACTAATGTACAATACTGTGCCACACACACAGTGGTACAGGTGTCCATTTGACAAGGTTAGGATCTCACCATGCAGGTCATTGGAGATGGTGATGGACTCATAGGGGTTGAATGACTGGACGATCTGCATCCCGATGTGCCTGTCGGGGATCCTCCACACGGCACACTCCTGACCAGCGTCTGCCCTCTCACACAAATCATTCAACTCTTCCTAAAGAGAAACAAAGTCAGCATTCACAAGACTGTGAGAACCACTCAACTTAGTGTACTCTTACATGTATGTCGGTTCACACAACAATCAGTTCCTAACAACAACAATTTGTAAAATACAGTGGAACCTCTCTAATGTGGTCACCAATCAAACCCGACTTCCCTGGCTGGATTAGACAGGTGGCTGTATACAGAGGTGCTCATCAGCAACAAATTATCACTAACATCACAAATGTTGTATAATAATGATAGTACAGGAGATGATAAATGTTAACTGAAAGGCTAAAAGGACCTGCAAAATAGAAGTCTTTGGTCAGAGGATGCAACAATGAGGCAATACTAGCTGTTACAGTAATATACATACAGTAGCAACAATCTTTACTTAGTGCTAAAATAATCCAAAAGATTGGATTGCTTGGCTGTTTTGTAATGAATTCTGCTAGGATGAGTTTTATTACAATGAAGATTTGTAAATGGGAGGTCCTTTGGAGTTTGCATTGAGTGAGTTACTCTGTAATCCATGATCAACAATAGAGTGCAAACTGTACATCGGTACAGTTTGCATACACACACAGCATAGAACATCAATGGGGTGGCCACACGCCACTCACCACTGCCTTAGCTGCTATCTGAGAGAGGAAAACTAGAGAGGGCTCAAACCTTGCCAGCACAAAGGACTGCATCAGTAGCTGAAAGTACTGCAGAAATAACAAGACAGATACAGCACAATTTTCACGGCTATAAACCATTTATACACACATTCATACTATGGACACTCAATACATACATGAGTACAGTTCTACCATAGTCAGTATATTGTATTACCTATGGTTCACATTCGGTGTGCGTGCACATACTGAATGAACACAACAGGTACTGCCGTACTACAAATACGGTACATGTACATGTGTTGGCTATAACGATCACTAGCTAGGGATGTACTGTAGTGCATGCATGAACACAGGCCAACTGTATGGTGATAAAATACTGTCAGACTAAATCTGAAACTTGGAATGATCCACATTTCAGTACAGATCATGCATGTACACTGTACATACGGTATGTACATACTGTACGTACGTACATTCACAGTATGAACGTAACGATTTGTTAAAATACCACTTGTTAGCCTGTTGAATAGACAACAGTTGCTGGAAGGGAAGGGGCTTAGTTATGGTTGGTTTGTGGTGAAGAAGAACGTACTTTTTGTATCTGTGTGTACAGTAGGACCACTTGTTCTTGGGTGAGGAGGTGCTGCCTGCACTCAGTAAGTGGCAGGAGCATTGAAGCCGACAGGAGAGGATCCACCTGCATTGCATCACTGAATGGAGGAAATATGCACGTTATAGTCAAAAATGAACAAGGAAAGAAGTCTTTCTCATACTTAGCCCCAACTCTCTGGAACAGCCTGCCAAGAGAAGCCAAAGCTGCCACATCGCTATCTACTTTTACTGCTGCATGCAAAAGTATCTTATCATTTTAATGCATGTCCAGACCAATAACCTACATTACACGAAATTTTCTGTATTATAAGTTATTTCTATTTCTATTTATTAAAATTTATCACCTCAAATAACTTTCAATCCCTTGATCATCAATTTTAAGTCATCACTCACCCATTTTTTGTGTTTTTCTGTGTCTGTATGTTATGTGTATTTGCTGGGTGCCTTGTAAAGTAGTCGTTTGACTAAAGGCCTCTTACCCAGGATAAATAAGATTATACAATACAATACAATACAATGTGTGTAGAATAGGGGGTGTATGTGTGTACGTATGTGTACGTGCATGTGATTGCATATGTGTGTGTACATGTGTATATACACGTGTGTGTGTGTGTGTGTGTGTGTGTGTGTGTGTGTGTGTGTGTGTGTGTGTGTGTGTGTGTGTGTGTGTGTGTGTGTGTGTGTGTGTGTGTATGTGCATGCGCACATGCCTATGTATGCATGTGCCTAAGTTTCGTATATGTACTTGTGTGTACATGTGTTTGTGTCTGCATGTTGATGGGTAAGTGCATATTCTTACACCCATACACATATCAACTACACACAACATGTCCTGTACAATTACATATATGTATTATAATCTACTTATTGTACACGAACTACCACACACCTGTCAGCATGACTAACTGGATGATCAGTAACGTTCCCTGACATCTGACCACCTTCTCCATACTGCAGTACAAAAAGTTGCCAAAATTTATATTATTTCTAATAGAAAACACACAGTGGATTTGTAGAGCAGGGAGAGTGAAGAGTGTAACCACCCACACAATGACCTACCGTTCCCAGCAGCTCCTCTATCAAGGCTGACACCTCGTGCTCTGCAAATGTGAATGAGAGAATTCATCACTCAGCAATGTGGAAAGGTACATACGTACGTACACGCACTAGTAGCTGATAGTCACAGCTATTAAATACATACATACATATTGTAGTGATCTGAGTGATCCATCACTGGTGGAAGATGGTATCAAGGTGTACAGTGAGACATATGGTGCACACAGTACTGTATGCAGGTATGTAAGTATGTACATGAACTAAGCAGAGGTAGTCCCCTGCAATTTGTGGGTGAAATGTAGCAAATGTATGAGTTTGGTGGATCATCCATATCTTTACTACGTATGTATATACGTACACAAATGAAGTACTGCACATAATGATGGTGAATAAAAGGGCTTAATGGATAAATGAAACCTTACTGTAGTAATATTATATTCCTTAGAATCTACATGAATATGTAGATGTGTACAAACAAACCAAGCAGACACCACTGCATTAGAGGGATCACTGTATGTGTCAAAATTGCTTCCAAAAGTCCTAATTTCATGTAAGTGCATATAGAAGTAGTGTAGTCTTACAAATGGCGTTATTACAAAGGTACACCAAGTACGTACATACATATTAGAGGTGGCATGCTTGTAGTATTGTACAGGTCTGTGTAAGCCACCACCACCAACCTGGTATCTTGACAGCCTTGTCATTACGATATTCCTCTATCTCTTCCGAGCACTTTCCTTGGTCAGCTAAGAAGTTATAGTCCTGGTCATCCTCTTCAACCTCCCCGCTGTCCGACACCGTAGGTGGACCACCGTGCATCAGCTCCTGCAGCCACACCCTCCACTGGACATCTTCCTCATCCAGCTCCACGTGCGAGTCTTCCAGTAAAGGATCCAAGTCTGGGGCTTTGAAGGCAGCTACATGCATATGTACATACATAATTATGTAAATACAAATGTATGTACATCAGAGATAGATACGTACATATATGACAAGTACACATGTACGTACATATGTTCATTATAATATCAGAGAACAGGGAGCTGCACTACAATACCAGTTAAAGATAAGTATATGTGTATGTTTAACCATGTTTGCTGGCACGCATAGTGACAAAATACAGTCGAACTTAGTAAGTATGTAATTTGAAAGGCACACAAAGTCTGTACTAAGTCTACTTATCAGAGGTATGTACTTACTATCAGTACTGGTTGACGTAGTGTACATGAGCTATGGAATGAATGAGGTGTACTCACTGAGGTGTACTATATATACATGTACAGCATGTACAAACACATGCATGTACCTTCAATTTCCTCCAGAGAAACTTCAATTGGAAACTTTGAACGAGTTCTGTTTGCAATCAATTCTTCATCTACAGCAGAAGACACCAGTGACTTGTATACATCAGTTGATAATAATATTATGTGAACTGTACAAGTGCTTACTATCAGTATTCACATAAAGTTGATTCAGACTGTACAATAAGAAATTACATACGTATGTATGTACATATGTACATCTGTACATACGTACCTACTGTATATATGCATGTGGGGTCCACTGGACTACACAGTACTTAGGGGGGCAGTGTGAATACAGGTAGGCAAATACCAAGGAATTAAGGATTAACTGATTGAGGACTATAGACAGCATGGTACACATATTATATATAAATAATCATACATACATGCACACATGTACAACTATGTACATGATAATACTGAAAGACAGTGTGCTTACGTATAATGGTAAACAAGCTGCAATTATGAGCATGCATAGATGTGTACAGTATAGGAAAATAAGAATATGCGAAACACACTTGACTGCAGAAGACAGCAAGACATGAATAAAGAGCAAATAGCACTCACTGGTTTTACCCAGCGGAAGGGAGCTTTCTTGAAGCCCCTGAGTCAGCCCCTGAGTCATGTCCAGCCTCCTCTGTACCCGCTTCTTTGGGGGGAGAGCAGAGAGGGGAATGTCCTGGGGGGAATAAGTAACTCCACTAGGACCAGGGAGTCCAGAATAGACAAGGCAATGAGGGTTGGGGTCCCTCGGTGTGCTAGTGAAACTGACATCAGTGTCTGCCACTGATGTATCACCTTCTTCTTCACTGCAAGTGAAATAATGTAGTGTGTGTGTATGTGTGTACATGTGTGTGTGTGCGTGCGCGTGTGTGCATGCGTGCGTGTGTGTGCTTGTGTGTATGTGCGTGTTAGCGTGCATGCGTGCGTGCGTGCATACATGTGTGTGTCTGTTTGAAACAGTATGCTGGTGCATGTATGTGTGGATGAATCCAATAAACATGTGTCCACAAACCTTGAATCCAGTTCTAGCAATTGCTAAGGATGAACAAAAGGTAAAAGTAACCTCAGCTGTGAATATCTACATCAGTTTACTGTATACATGTACCTTGTCTGGCTGGTACTCATCATCGGAGGGATCGTCTTCAGGAAACAAGATATCAGTTACAGTTTGCACTTGAGTTATCTGGGTATAGTACAGATAGGGTGAACATTGGGGGTGAAGTGAGGATAATTATTGGGATGACACACACACACACACACACACACACACACACACACACACACACACACACACACACACACACACACAAACACACACAAACACACACAAACACACACACACACACACACACACACACACACACACACACACACACACACAGACACAGTGACACACACACAAACACACACACAAACACACACACACACACACACACACACACACACACACACACACAGTGACACACACACACACACACACACACACACCTGGTTAATTTTACGTGGAGTGGAAATTTTCTTCTTTAGTGGTGTTCCAGGCAACTTAGTAAGAGCCTACAGAGGTAGGAGATCAAAGACATGTTCAAATAAACATTGCATCTATGTGTGTGCCAAATCACCAAATAACTCACACCTTTATAGGGCTTAGTGGGTCTACAGGCTTCCCTGCTGCTGCTGACTCACGCACTCTAGATCTTGTGAGGATGGGTCCCTGCATCAATCGGTACACAAGACACCACTAATGTATATACCATAATACATATACAGTGGGACCTCCCTATTAAGGACACTTCGGACCTTAATTTCGTCCTTATTACAGAGGTTTCCTCAATTTAGAGGTCATTTGATACACTACAGTACTACACTGGGACAGAAAATGGTGTCCTTATTATAGAGGTTTCCACATTTTAGAGGTTTGCAATAGAGAGTTTCCAGTGTATACAAATGTATGTACATCCCCATTATCGTGTATGTATGTACTGTAGTTGTATCATGGTTGAGGGGTAAATCAGAGGAAAAACTGTATGTGCATACATAAGCCATGTAGCACAGGTCAATGATACAGCACAGGTCACCAGACAGGTTTCATTGTTAGGATTAATTGTGTGAGAACAAGGCAGGAAATTAGCAAAACACATTTCTATTGCATATAATATGTTGTATTGGACTGCGCATATATTTGCAGTATAAATTATCTAATATTAACTACACACCAGACACAACAATTACATATACGCTTATGTTATGTATGGAAATAGTCAACAGGCTGTGTATATATTATGTAGTAAGTATAAATTCGGGATGTGAATACACACACAAGTACAATAATACGTCAGTGACCGGGATAGTATATACAAATGTACATATATCATATGTAATTGTCCATACACATATGCATCAAGTCATATGCAAACATGACAGTGTGTACAAATACGTAAGTACACATGTGTACAAGCGCATGGGCCTTCAACAGAATCCATGTGGCTGGAAGGGATTGCAAGAGGACAATTTAACTGATTCAAAATCCACTTCTGTACACGTAGGTGTACATGATATGTAATAGTGACTCACTACAAATAGGGAATATGGACCAAGTATGAGTGGAACTACGCATCTGATATGGTAACTACGTATGTACGTACACTGTACATCCGGGAATTTCCCCTATGAAACCCTTCACACAATGCAGTCAGGACGTGACCTTACAATGATATCGTGAATCTGTTCTGAAACCTTCTCTTGATCAACATCTCCCTTTTCACTGTCAGAAGACTTGATGAGAGAGATCACCCTCTTGTCCTTCAGCAGATGCTAAACAACAACAACAGAAATGAGTATACAAACATCGGGTTCAGTCTGCAATTAAGTCCTTGTGGAGCAACAGAGGAGGGGCTACAGGACAACCACACCAACATCAGAATGCACAAGTATCACTATTGGGCCCAAACATACTTGAGGGAATGTAGGTAAATATATCCCAATATACATGAACATCCTAACAGCACATAGCGATGTGTCATAGAACAACAGCCTAGGTTTGAAGGGTGAAGAATGCTGGGCACCTCCATTTTCTTACCAGGCCATTCAACCACAAATGATACAAATGCACACTTGTATTATCTATGAATCAACGTAGTAATGTGGTAAGGAATTTGGGTTTGACTGAAATTAAATGGTATTTGACATCACAGTTCCTTGCCTAATGTATGTGTGATGTGCATATGTACTGGACGGCATCGGGGGAAACTTGTGATCATTGAAGTCAACACACCCTTGGGCAATCTGTATGCCGACCTCCTTCAGCGACCAGAAGTCGTATTATAGGAGTCCCAATGGCCGTCATAGCAGACACCGAGACAGGCACCAAATGATACATCATATGAGACTACTGTCATGACGCACACTAGGACTATACAGTGTACACATGTACTCTACCAATAGGTTACGGTATCTACTACGATTATTCATTGTACAAACTATGTTCCAATCCGTTCCGACGCATACCACACAGAGAACTAACGTGAAGAATACTTTTAACATTTATAGCTGTCAAGTTGAGTTTGTCTGCGTTCTCTTCTAAAGTATCATCTACGCTCCCCTTTCCCGAGCCCTCTCCTTCTTCTTCGTTTATAGATTGGTTGTCTCCCACTTCACCTCCTAGTTCGCCTCCCTCGCCGCGGTCTTCGACCAACTCGTCATTCTGTGCTTCACTCGACCTCGAGCTCATTGTTGATGAAGGAGAACACACGGATACACAGAGGTACGATTGCGGGAATCTGATTGGTTCCACATATCACGTGACAAACGCTTGACCATGTTCACCGTGCTGCAACTTTTTGTTCTCCTTGTTTTTGGAGCTTGTTCGATCCACTTCTGCTCCAGTAAAAAGCCCAATATTGTTTTAATCCTCACAGACGACCAAGATGATGTCTTGGAAGGAGAGAAACCGATGGCCTTCACCACGAATTTCTTCCAAACTCGAGGAGCTCATTTGAAAAACTTTCACGTGAACACTCCGGTTTGCTGTCCTTCTAGAGCCACGCTCATCAGCGGTCGCTATCCTCATAACTTTCTCGACCAGACAGGTGGTGGCTGCATGCACATGAACGTCTCAAGCTACGACTTCTCCAACAGATCGATCGGAATGTACATGAGATCCATCGGATACACGAGCGGACAGTTCGGCAAGTACCTCAACATAAACGGAATGAACAGGTATTGTGAGAACATGGAGGGAATGCCCGGTTTCGACGAATGGTTGACCTGCTGTTCGTTAGGGAAATACTTTAATAACAAGTTTGCACAAAACAATGGCAAGGGTGGATCCAAAGTCTGGCAAGCAGGGGACTCCCCTCACGATTACCTAACATCTTTGATTGGTAATGCCTCAGTCTCCTTCATTAAGAATGCCCTGAAGGAAGACAAGCCATTCTTTGCCTACATTGCTCCACATGCCCCTCACTTGCCGGCTACTCCAGCTCCTTGGTACAAGAACGCGTTCAACAACTTCACAGCACCAAGAACGCCCAGTTACAACTACACAGCCCTGGATCACCATTGGGTTATTCGTCAGCAGGAACACCTCACTGAAGACGTGGAAAGCATCATTGACGAGGTCTATCGTAACCGTTTTCGATCTCTTCTGTCAGTGGATGACATTATGATAGCAATCACAAATCTTCTTCAGGACCACAATGAACTGGACAACACATACTTCATTTGGACGAGTGACCACGGCTACCAGCTTGGACAGTTCAACCTACCTTGCTGTAAAACACAGCCGTATGAACATGATATTCATGTGACCTTTCGTATCGCTGGTCCAGGTGTACCTGGTGGGAAGGACATTATGGACGTTGTTTCCATGGTTGATGTGGCCCCCACACTGATTGAACTGGGAGGAGGAACCCCGCCAAAGGACATGGATGGGATGTCGTTTGCAGACCTTTTCACTCGGTCTAAAAATCTCGCCTTGGTAGATGTCAAAAACACTCTCAAGTCATCTGCACGTGATCGTTCAATCATTGAATTTTGGAGTTTGGGGAAAATTAAGCACTACGGACATTTACTTGATGGTCCCAATAATACATTTATTGGAGTTAGGGTTGTCAATGACACTCATAATTTGCTTTATGTTGAATTTTACCCCAATTATTTGGAGAAAACATTCATCTATCAAAAGCCTGTAGAATATGAATTTTATGACCTAAGCAAGGACTTCTATCAGATGCGTAACCTGTATGGACAGCAGGAATATGCGGGGGTGGTCAGTGAGCTTGCCACCTACCTTCACCAGAAGGTATTGTGCTCTGGAGTTACATGTCGTGATGCTGTTTGAGAAATATGAAAGTAGTTTGTATAAATGTGTTAAGTGCCTAGATAATGCTATGAACCATTTTGTGATAATTTGTTAATCCAATATAATATAGTAGCATTTGTAACTGTACATTTATTTGTACACACGTGTATGCATGTGTTGTGTGTGTGTGTGTGTGTGTGTGTGTGTGTGTGTGTGTGTGTGTGTGTGTGTGTGTATGTGTGCATGTGCGCATGCATCGATTTATTTCAGTAGTATGCATCTAACATGGATATTTGGACAGGAGGAGGGGGTTATGTATACAATGTACTATAATAATAGTAAACAGGAAACTGCACTTTCATTATAACGTGTTTATTATGAATGTCATTGTATGTGGATGTACTTCTGTGGCTAATGGAACTATTATATAATAACAGAAAGTAAACAGTGAATACTTGAAATAAAGTAAACACTATAAAAGTCTGAAGTATTTAATTATACATGACGCTGTGACTTCATTATGTGGGTCCAGGTGTACCTAGTGGGAAGGACATTATGGACGTTGTTTCCATGGTTGATGTGGCCCCCACACTGATTGAACTGGGAGGAGGAACCCTGCCCAAGGACATGGATGGAATGCCATTTGCAGACCCTTTTCATCCAACATGAAAATCTTGCCTTGGTAGACGTGGAGAACACTCTGGAGTTGTCTGCAAGTGGATCTTGCCACCTACCTTCACCAGAAGGTATTGTGTTCTAGAGTTGATGGTCGTGATGCTGTTCAAGAAAAGTGAAAGCAGCTTTCATGAATATGGTGACTGCATAATGCTATGAACCATTTTTGAGGTTAATAATTTCACTAAGCCAATATAGTAGCTTTTCTAACTGAGCCTTTATTTCTACACACTTGTATGCATGTGTGTGTATCTGTACAAGTGTGTAAAATGTGTGTGTGTGGGGGGGGGGGGGGAGGAAGGGGTAGTGTATACACCAACGTCTAATAAACAGGAAACGGCAATAACATTATGAGGCCCAGGGTATAAAATACCTGTCCTTGTATATGCAAGAACTTTAGTGGCTAATGGAACTAATTATATAATAACAACAGGAAACAAACAGTGAATATATTAACAGGGAGTAAACCCTATAGAATCTGAAGTACTGTATCATAAACTGGCTAAGACATATGTATAATATCATCATAAGTCTTAGGCAATATGATTCATGCCCCCTTAGGACATTATTGATTACACACATAATATTATGTGTACACACACACGCATGCACGCACATACGCACACACACAACACACACACACACACACACACACACACACACACACCTACAGTGGTAGGGAGATCAAGGACACGTTCAAAAAAATATTGCATCTGTGTGTGCCAAATCACCAAATGATTCACACCTTTATAGGGCTTAGTGGGTCTACAGGCTTCCCTGCTGCTGCTGACTCACACACTCTAGATCTTGTGAGGATGGGTCCCTGCATCAGTCGGTATACAAGACACCACTAATGTATGTACATACGTATAATACAAATGTATGTACATCCCATTACTGTGTAGTGTGAGAACAAGGCAGGAAATTAACAAAACACATTTCTATTGTCTATAATATGTTGTATTGGACAGTGCATATATTTGCAGTATAAATTATCTATTATAGACTACACCAGGATGCAACCATTACATATACGCTTATGTATGAAAATAGGCAATAGGCCAGTATATATTGTGTAGTATAAATTCGGGATGTGAATACATACACAAGTACAATAATGTAGTATGACAAAGACTGCATGGGCTAGTATATACAAAAGTACAAATGTATGTTAGTCCATACACATATGCATCAAGTCATATGCAAACATGACAATGTGTACAAATACGTATACATGTGTACAAGTGCATGGGCATTCAACAGAATCCATGTTTCTGGAAGGGATTGCAAGAGGGCAATTTAACTGATTCGAAATCCACTTCTGTACATGTATGATAGGTCCATCTGATGACCAGATATCCATCTGATATGGTAACTATGTACGTACACTGTACAACCGGGAATTCCCCCTATGAAACCCTTCACACAATGCAGTCAAGACGAGACCTTACAATGATATCATGAATTATGAAATGTATGTGCACAATAATTGTTATGAGGTTATACAAACATCTGGCCCCTCCTTCAGAGGCACAACCGAGACACTGCAGTTCAGTCCTTGTGGAGGAACAGAGGAGGGTCTACAGGATAACCACACCAACATGAGAATGTACAAATATCACAACTGGGCCAAATCATACTTGAGGGGATGTAGGTGAATATATCCCAATATGTCATGAACATCCTAGCAGCACATTGTGATGTGCAATAGAACAATAGCCTAGGTGTGAAAGGTGGAGAATACTGGGCAACTCCATTTTCTTACCAGGCCATTCAACCATAAATGGTACAAATGTACGTTTGTATTATCTATGAATCAACATAGTAATGTGGTAAGGAATTTGGATTTGACTGAAAATAAATGGTATTTGACATGATTATAGTTCCTTGCCTAATGTGTGAATGATGTACATATGTACTGGACGGTATTGGAGGAAACTTGCTATCATTGGAGTCAACACACCCATCGACAATCTGTATGCTGATCTCCATCAGCGACCAGAAGTCGGATTAAAGGAGTTCCAATGGCCATCATAGCAGACACCGAGACAGGGACCAAAATTAATGATACACCATATGAGACTACTGACACACACAACCAATAGGTTACAGTACCTACTACATTTATTCATTTTACAATCTATGTTCCACTCGGTTCCAACACATACCACACAGAGAACTAACATGAAGAATACTTTTAACATTAATAGCTATAGCTGTCAATTTGAGCTTGTCTGCATTCTCTTCTAAAAAAATCTTGCCTTGTTAGATGTTGAAAACACTCTTAAGTCGTCTACACGCGACAGTTCAATCATCGAATTGTGGAGTATTGGGAAAGTTAAGCACTATGGACATTTCATTGATGGTCCCAATAATACATTTATTGGAGTTAGGGTTGTCAATGACACTCATAATTTACTCTATGTTGAATTTTACCCCAATCTGTTGGAGAAAACATTCAGCAACCAAAAGCCTGTAGAGTATGAATTTTATGACCTAAGCAAGGACTTCTATCAGATGCGTAACCTGTATGGACAGCAGGAATATGCGGGGGTGATCAGTGAGTCACCAGAAGGTATTGTGCTCTGGAGTTACATGTTGTGATGCTGTGTGTGTGTGTGCGTGTGTGTGTGTGTGTGTGTGTGTGTGTGTGTGTGTGTGTGTGTGTGTGTGCGTGCGTGCGTGCGTGCGTGCGTGCGTGTGTGTGTGCCTTTGATTTATCTCAGTAGCATACTTCTAACATGGAAGTTTGGAGAGGAGGAGGGGGTTGTGTCTACAACAATGTACTATAATAATAGTAAACAGGAAACTGCGCTTTCATTATAACGTGTTTATTATGAATGTCATTGTATGTGGACGTACTTCTGTGACTAATGGAACTATAATATCAATAACAGGAAGTAAACATTGACTCTATTATACGCATCGAGAATGTTCACCGGAAGAAGAAAATGTATAAAACAAAGCGTATGTATGGCATGCTGCTTGTACGTTAGTGGCGCGTAATCTTTATGATAACATTATATCATATACCCTTTGGAAGTGAAGAAGGTCTACGGCTCAGAATTTTGGTAATTTAGCTTGGTGTGTTGAGATTATAATGTTTCACCTGAGTCATACGTGTACGTAGACCTTGTGCCCTAATCTCAGGCTCTGTGGTATGCCCATCATCACCCACGAGGCAAGCTTCAGCTCTTTAGTCTATATCACCCTGTAAATACTGTAATTTTCTGCACATGCAATTGTTTATTGTGAGATGGTGGCTTCGAAAATATTCTGAGCTCGAGTATATGTGCTATCCTGCGATTTTCTTGTACAGTGTGCTAACGCTTGATAAAATTGAATTCAAAATGTATAAATTTGCATAAGAGGTAAAATGCATGTGAGATGAATATATGTAACATTATTTCTTAGACTAGTTCTCTTGCTCTATATTAATTTAGCTGTATTAGTCATCTGGTCCAATTCATCAATTTGGGCAAACTTAACTACATGGCGTTAGTTTTGAATTATCAAATGGCACAAATTTTGGCTGCATTGAATAAGTAGTGCTGACAATTAAATTCCTAATGACTTGTGTACTCTATAGAGACCATTACATAATCACATGATCAGTGTATGCAGTGTGTGTGTGTGTGTGTGTGTGTGTACATGTGCAGCATGTGCGTGTATGAATGTGTATGCATGCATGTGTGTGTGTGTGTGTGCAGTGTGTGCAGTGTGTGTGTGTGTGTGTGTGTGTGTGTGTGTGTGTGTGTGTCTGTGCAGACACATACACACACACACACACAAACACACACACACACACACACACACACAAACACACACACACACACACACACACACACACACACACACACACACACAAGCGCATAACACACACATGTACACACACACACACACACACACACACACACACACACACACACACACACACACACACACACACACTGCACACACTGCACACACACACACACACACACACACACACACACACACACACACACACACACACACACACACACTGCACACACTGCACACACACACACACACATGCATGCATGCACATTCATACACGCACATGCTGCACATGTACACGCACACACACACACACACACACACACACACACACACACACACACACACACACACACACACTGCACGCACACACACACACACACACACACACACACACACACACACACACACACACACACACACACACACACACACACACACTGCACACACTGCACACACACACACACACATGCATGCATGCACATTCATACACGCACATGCTGCACATGTACACACACACACACACACACACACACACACACACACACACACACACACACACACACACACACACACACTGCACGCACACACACACACACACACACACACACACACACACACACACACACACACACACACACACACACACACACACAGTGTACAATACATGAGCTTATGTGAGCCTACAAAAACATGCAGGCACACGTATACACACATGCACACACGGGTACGCACACACACAGCTAGTGTTTGAGCGCAAGTGTCCCGGCCTACGTAGACAAAATTACGACATATTACGTATTATAATAATGAATCGCGACACTTCGAACACCGGGAGAGCTATTATAAATTTCGGACGCTCGCCGCGGGAAGCAGTAAAGTTATTACAAACTCGAGTTCTCTGAACGTGAAGACGGTCTACAGCTTATTTTTGGTAATATTGCAACTTAGTGTGTTATAATTATAATATTTCTCCTGATTCAGACGTACGTAGACCTGGTACACTAATCTCAGAATTTTGCTTTCCTATTTGCGTTCCGGACAATAGAAAAACTGTTTATAGCTATAGACTAAGTTTCTGTTGTAACGAACCACAACCATGCAATGTTACAACTGAGTCGCCTACAAATCTGACGAAGGAACTGGGTATCAACGATTGGGAAGCTTCAGAGGGTTTAGAAGAACCTTCGCTGACAATATTACGTTCGGCAAAGCCGTCGCGATCGAATTGTAGCCCAATTTCTAATTCTAGCCGTTTCGAATTGAAGATAATCTACTCAGTATTATACCAAACACAATTACTATTGAGTAGCCTTTTTAAAAGTTAGGGATGCTATGACTGTACTTCGCATACAATGAATTCTTATTTGTTGAAAAGATGCATGTGTGATTATAAAGAACTTCTTTTATAAAGAACTTTTTCATGTGGATATTTGGGTTTGTTATATCCAGAGTGGACTGTACTAACAAAATTCATCTATTTACTATATTGCTATTTATGACGATTTACCTTATTGATATTTAAATGTGACTTGTTATGCCAATTCTCAATCGTAATACTTATGCACTGCAAGACCGTGGAAGCCTTTTGTTGGGACTGGTCACTTATGAACAAGTGTGTATTATAATATGTCATTGATACAAATTCAGCTACATTAGTTATCTGGTCCAATTCATTAATTTGACAAAATTAATTGGATCGTACATATCAGTTTTAACTAGACAATTTGGGCTGCATCTAATATGTAGTTCTGACAACTAATTTCCTAATGAACTGTGTACTTTATAGAGACCATTTACATACACATCTCTTGCATAATGCAGTGTGTGTGTGTGTGTGTGTGTGTGTGTGTGTGTGTGTGTGTGTGTGTGTGTGTGTGTGTGTGTGTGTGTACATGTGTGTGTGTACATGTGTGTGTTATGCGCTTGTGTGTGTGTGTGTGTGTGTGTGTGTGTGTGTGTGTGTGTGTGTGTGCGTTTGTGCACGCGCGCGTGTGTGTGTGTTTGTGTGTGTGTGTGTGTGCGTGGGTGTGCTTGTGTGTGTGTGTGTGTGTATGTGTGTGTGTGTGTGTGTCCCTGTCCTACACTGATTTTTGGCCACATATCTGACTGGGACCACATTTTTTTTCTGTACAGCAAGAACAAAATAAATCTTCTGAATCCATACTTCAGTTTATTGATCACAACACTTCAATTGAGAGACTACAATTCATCATGACATCTATTAAGGTATCTTCAAACATGTTTAATTTGAATCATTAATTATTATTTTGTACGAAATTGACTTGCTCATGTTGGAAGTTGTACATGTCTCAAATAATGATCGTGAATTGTTGTTATATTTCTAATTTTACAGAAAACATGTAGACCTTCAATCATAATAAGGTTTGAACTTGCGACTGCATACCAACGATTGCTGACTTCATCACCAATGTCTACTTATTGTCAGCTTAAACCGTGCACAAAGGTGAAGACTTTTAACAATGATTTTCATTATTTCCTGGTTTATATTATATAAGGTAAAGGCACCAACTTTGGAACACTCTTTGAAGATTTTCATTATAAAATGTCATGAGGAAGATAACTTTATCAATGAAAACTGAAGGTTAAAACTGAACTACCAACCTTAGTCTTTCAGAGCAGTAAAACAATTTTTGGCCGGCCTAACTTAGTGGCATTTCACAAAGGCTAAGAACAACATCACCTATATAATAACCCCGATCCCTAATTTTGAACAAGTTGGCAAAATTGGCTCGTTGTCGTTCAGAATCGGTGGGGAAAGTGGAATCAAAAGGCTTAGGCCTACAAACAGAATTCAAATATATAAATATAGGATGGAAACTCAAGTATACATAAAATGACCAACTTTTATGCTTGTCTTCCCGAGGTGGTTGTGGGAGAATGGTGATCGGGATTTCATACTTGTGAGCAGTTGAACAGATGGAAGACTTTCCATTGCTGTTCCTAGTTTCCTGCAAAGCCTTTCAAACTATCCCTTTCTCTATTTCAGCATTTGCTGATTTTTGATAATTTCTTGTATGCATTTGATTTTATTATTGCGCAAGTAGCCTTTACTCAGGATTCACATTTTGGGCTCGTACTTGTGTCAGGACTAAAGAGGAGAGCTCAAACTTAGCAGGCACAGTTTAGTCGCAATTATGGATTCTCTGTCATAGATTTGCAAAATTTATAATATGTAGTAGTTATCACCTAATTGCGAAGATGGTATCTATAATGGAAATGCGAAATCCAAGTGGAGCCTAGGTCATGTATTCCTATTTGGCTGCCATCCTTGTAACTTGGTGATAACTTTGAACAAATGGCCAGCTCAATTATAATAATTATATCGCAGAAACTAGACACGAAGATGGATCACATTGTATACATAAAAATCATCCAAAGATTCAGTATGTTAAGAATATTCATTACTATACAGGGAATGCATGGATATCCAGTCCTAGAAGGGGGTATCCCAAATATCCTCCAGCAATACCATGGTAATGGAAGACAACCAACTTTCAGCTAGTACTTAGTACATTTATTAACACTACCCGCTTTCATGGCAATAGATTAGATAGGGATGTGTTATATAATTCTATAGCATCCGTTACCATAGAAACAGTACTATTATACAGCAATTTTATATTGTATAAAGCGCTAGCAACAGTATAAAGAGTTAGCAACGGATGCTATAATGGTTAAGACATGGACACTCGGGCATTATGACATATAAAATACACTCACCCTCGGGCGCTTCGCGCCCTCGGGACTCAGTATTTATATGTCATAATGCCCTTGTGCCCATGTCTTAACCACTAATTCTGAATAGAGTCTGGTAATTACAACCTACTTATATAATACTATTACCTTGTATTCTTAATACTGCATTTGTCACACAGAATGAGGAAGTCGATGATGTAAGTACTTTTATGGACAAAGTGACTGACTTCCTGTTTTCCTTTGCAAAGGTATGCATTAATTCATTCATGGTACAATAACTATCTAAACCCATACAATACAATATCGTGTATGTAATTATTATACGTGCAGAAATAACTGATACATTATGTAACATTTAAGACAGGATGAAGGGTGAATGCACATAACCAAGTATCCACTGAATCAGATATAGTAAATACTTGAAAATCAACAACAACCAAATGCTTGTATAGCCTATGTATATGTAAACCAGGGCTTTATACATTATAATTTTGCTGTATGATGGTGCTAGCGCTCTTTCGAATTCAATAACTATACTTCTTTGTTATATTTGTCATGTATGTGGTTTATATACAGCATAGACCCTTCCTTTCCCATTTCCTATATATGGTATCAAAATAGCAGTAAAAATGTACCTGCAATGCTCTGTTGGACATTGGATAGCCTGTACACATGCTGGAGTATAGTTAATTTAGCTTGCAACGCGGAGTGTTGATGTTTCTGGTTATTCTCACCAGATTGGAACTAGGGCTGTCCACAGAACCTACAAAAATTATGACACTAAAATAATTGTTTTGATAGCACCTTATGAATATCACTAGTATAACAATACAGTTAGCTATAATAATACTAATGTACTGCAAATAATATTATAATAGTTCAGTTTAGTGTTTATTTCCTGCTATAGTTCCATTAGCAACTATGTCCCCTTGTTAAGGTAATTGTGGTTTCCTGTTTACTCCTCTAGTTGATTCATACCTAACCTCCCCTAGCTCTCACAAAATCCCTGTCTGGTGGATAAGCTCAGTGGAAATCTCTTGTCACAGAGATTTTATTCACACAAACGTTTTAGCAGCTGCAGTCAGCTTCCAAAACGTTCAGTGTGATAAAATTTCAGTGATAGAAATTGCTCAGGTATTGTATTAGCTATTTGTATTTATATATGTATTTGTATGTATGTTTCAAAATACAAAATGTCATGCTGCATGGCCATAATAATATGTAGGATGTAGAAAAGGGAGATTTTCAATGCTCTCCATTTTCTTGCTTCAAAGTACCATAATACAATAATAACACAAATATGTATGTATGTGTGATAGGTATTACATGCAGGTGTACTGTTATGCATGGATGGTATGACAATTACATTTTGTGCATACTGCATGTGTCAATGACAATGATAATAATGCTTGTTTGCTCAGAATGTAACCAAACAGTACATCCCAGGAGAACAGGAACATCTACCAATTGTAAGTAGTGAAAAACATCATCTGCCATATGGTGAAGAATGCGAAGCCACTCCGGATTCCGCCTTTATCTCTATGACTAGAGATGACACTAGTACCAGTAGCAACCCTTCTGAGACTTCAGATAGCTCAGACCATGAATGGGAAGATCATGCGAATATTAATGTCAAGTTTGGGGAACAAGAAAAAAATTACTGCCAAGACGATACTGTACAGCAGCTAAAGGCAGTGGATAAGAGTACACTAGTACTCCATAGGAATACCCCCCAACCCCCCAAGCCTGTAAGCTGCAGCGATGTAAACGAGGAGACATGTTATGAACCTCCTGGACCAGCAAAATTGGATAACCAAGGCACCCAATTCTCCGGAAGCCTGCAGCCATCAGTGGTCAACAGTTCTCAGACACTTAAGCCTAATGTGATCGATGCTTCACTCTTGCCAAGACAACAGAAGCCATCTGGAAAGACAAATATATCTGCCAACGGAGTTGTCACAAATCATCAGAATCATGAGAATACTAGTGAGTCAGACACAGATGAAGATGATCATCCTTTGAGAACTGGAAGCAATGGTGAGCAAAGCAATTCAATGGATTTCGAAGATAATGTCCAGGAAGATCACCAACCTGATCCCTTCGCCACTATCTTTATTGTCCTCCCTGATCCACCGGGATTTATTGCCATCCTTTACTTGTACAATATAAATGTGACTGAGAGCCATGAGCGCCATTAACAGATTAAGGATAAGAATTACAGCACAAACGTGAATAAGAAATTACACATCGTATCTTATAATTTGTAAAGTTGTATTTAATTTACACTGTCACACACTATAGAATTGGTATAGATACTTTATTGTGTATTTCACAACCACTACATGTAATACTTATTTTTGTATGCATATATACATAGGAATGAGCCTGCCCATTTTAAGTGCTGCAAATTGTATACAGTGCACATATGCATACTGTAATCCCTTACAGTACTATTGTTACCATGCATTATTGGACGTTCCCAATAATTATTATTTGATAATAGTGCAATAGTCATGCATGGATTATATATTATAATAAGTACTATATACTATAATTATATATGGATATATAATATATTACTATTATACATTAAATTTTACTTCAGACCATTTTATATCAAATTTATTCAATGTTGTCATGATAAATATATAATACACTGAACCTCACCTTACAAGAACTAATAATGGCTGGTCTACATCTGTACATGTGGAGTTTCTAGAGTTGCCTGTACACCAAAAATACACCTTGCAACTGCTACCAAACAACCACGAGCCATAAACAGCTCCTGCAGCTTGAAAGTCTGCAATTTGGATAAACTACTGCTTCTATCCTCACTACTTTTTAAAAGTACTAAATCTAACTAAACCTAAAATATGAATTTTGGGTTTATGTATTCGTTAAGTCCATCTAAAAATAATATCATTATTAGTATTATCAGGGATTGTGGTCACTGTATGCTCATGTAGTCAACCATAAGAGGTGCACTGAAATTCTATTTATCGGGAACTACGTATACAAACTGTTTACAAGAGCTGTACCAATGGGGCGTGTATTAACTGGTACAACTGTGTATTGTTGACATAACTAAATTAATGCAAAATATTATTATTTAAATAATATAAAATTTCTACACCCGGAAGACACAACAGAATCACCATGTTGCAGCATACCAAACAGCAAAGAGCACATGCAAGTCAAATGAGAGTTGCAATCTGGATCAGAGGAGTCATATATTATATAGCAATACTACAGAGCCCATGCAGAATTATGTAAAGCTCTGTTGGTAATTTCATTTACTATTCCAGCAACAAGTGTACATAGATATCACATAACTTGATTCATCACCTCATTGATTTAGTAAGCCATGTATAACAATTAACAAATTCAACCAACAAACCCTACACACATGCAAATTTACAATAATATACGTATGATAATATACATTCAATTTCATAGAACAGAAAATGCATTCATTGAGTGCACATAATATATCATTGACACCAACACACATCCACTCTTACACTGTGACAGTTAATTTAAAAGTGTACATAATGTACATCAATAAACTCCTCCGGTATGTGGAGTGCAAACCAATAGTTTAAATGATGGTGTACACGAATTCTGGTCATTTTCATAAATCGTACTCAAAAATACATACACATGTACACCACACATACACATGTTATGGACTTTGGTGGAGTCTCACAGGCCTGGCTGGTAGTCTACCATTCTCAGCCATATACGTACAAGAGATAAATCATTGCATTCTCAATCCGAAGAACTGTAATCCAAACCAAGTGGTCCTTTTGACTTGGTATCACTTCTCCTCATAGAACTGTGTTCATGTGCAGAGTACTCACAACCGGATTTACAAAGTGGTTTACATATTCTAGTGGAATTAAGCTTCTTCGTCATTATATTTTAGTGGAACTGGTTGATGAGAGGTGTCATCTTCATCTTCTTGATGCGTCGGTTGTTTCTGTTTCTCCAAAAGAGCAGAAATGAGCGGAGGAGATACAGCGCAGTCAAGTGCACGAGGTCCTTGTGATCTCTGAGGAACGTATTCCCTGGCCTTCCACGGCACGCCTTTAGTAGCATGATCAAGTTGGTAAACACGACTTATAAAAGAGTTGACAGTGTACTCCTTTTGCAAGTTCTCAACTCTCTCTTCAAACTCTTCCACCATCTTGTCGGAGTAGTTTCTCCTTACAGAACACTCAGTCTGCCTCAGACAATAGTCGATCTCCTTTGTGATATTTGGCATCCATCTCTTTACTTCTTCCACAGACTTCAGCGCCTTTAACGGAGTTATTAATTACTTTAAACGATCCACTCTTCACTGGTTTAGTTTCCCTTTCTTTTGCAAGGACGTAGCGATTCATGATCAGCGCCAGCTAGACAAATTTTTTCTCCGAATTTCTCGCCATTTTAGTTCATGCACAGCCGACATTATATAAACGCCCTATAGCTATGAGCGGAATTGAATGCGATTATCTCACAGTACTGTAAGATGGTAATGCTGTGTACATGTATTAGTAAAAATCAATTGCAAGACTTCGTTACAAAAATCATGAAATGCACTATAATATATACCTGGGTGTCATGACACTTATACCCCATCTAGGGAACAACTTCACACATACATGTGCATAGAAATTTGCAATTATTAGTCATGAATATTTGGAGATGAATGGCACATTCAAGACATTGAATAATTGATTCATTTGGTGTTTGGGAGGTCTTCCTGTCCAGCGTGGATTCAACATAGGACACACTGCCATCTGCTCTGACCAGAATCACTGTCCATGTTCTGTAATGATGTAAGACGAGAGAAGAGCTTATTATAACAAGAATAACAATTAGCCTGTTCAAAGTATATCATTGAGGTAAATAAAGAATCTGATATGCAGGGGACATTAATGGGACAGAGTGAGTTTGACAGATGCAAAAGGTTCAACACAGCATATGAGTCTTTGAAAATACACAAATGTCGCTATCTAGCATTGAAAACATAGATCCAATTGATAGCCACTACGGATTGTCAATATGGCAGATATCTACTTGAGGGCCAGGTTCAGGATATGTGGTGTAGTGGTCCCATCTCACACATTACGTTAGAGAACAAAGTGATGGAAATGAGGATCCAGCCAGTCTTCTCTATTATGATTGCAGTGAATGCAAACAAGCAACAACATTGGGCTTGGGGTCCAATCCATGACACTTGGATCGGATCTTTCATCTTTGTTCTATAATGACTGAAGGCTGACTGTTAATTCAGGCTCCATGAATACATATTATGTACGTAAGTACACTTGTACTTTGGTGGGTGGGCAATTGGTAGGTGTATCAAAGGGAAACGTGTGCTGATGATGTATCATTTGGTATAGCACTGGACAGATACCAGTATATTGGCACAGGTCACCAGACAGGTTTCATTGTTTAGGATTATAATTGAGAATCGACAACCAGGGAGGAGATCTGTATACAGTTTTTTTAGTGTACGATATTTTATATTGGACTATAAATGTGTACATATTCTGTATAAATTGTCCACACCAGGACACCAGTTAGCCATACACACTATATACACAGACAAACTATGCGATTTCACCCAAACAAATCATCCTGTCTAGTATACACATAATTATAACTGAACCCAACTCAAGGTTGGTGGAATTCCATTATAACAAGTGGACATAACAGGAAATGCATTCATGCAATTGAATATGGGCATATGATTCAAGCCAGTAGACAACAAGTGTAGTATTTATGGGTGTGTTGGAAATAAGACTTCATACTGTACTCACCAACAAAGGTCTCTAAACTGCACTCAACCTAACTGTACCTTACCGTCATATTATGAGTTGCACAGGTTAGCCCCACTTACTGAGTAGGACAGGTCTACTTGGTAAATAATAATGCGACTAAAATGTACTGGCATAGATTAACCTGTTTGCACTCCATACACATTATGCATACTCCACACTCACTGATCTTCGGTTAGGAGCATTTGGAGGAGATCTTGTATCATTTCTTCTTCAGAAAAATTTGCAGGAAACAATAAAGTAGATTTGATGTTCTCCAAGAACAGGGATTTCCCCTGGGTCAACTTACCCCCGGGTGAATCCAGTAAACGGTTAGCGAAACCATGGACTCCTGTCGAGCTTGGAATTTAGAAGAGATGACTGCAATAATGGATCAACTGTTGGCATGTGATGGGTTGTCACCTTGTAAAAATATTTCAGTGGACACAATTGATATATTGCAGTGTGTTAGTCGTATACATGTGCACACACTCATTTGAGTGCTAATTAACTTACACATGTGCGTGAAGAAGTATATAATAGGAGATATCTCAATGTGTATGCATTCATGCATGCACACATGTGCACAAACACACAAATATTATATGTACGTACACATGCATACACATGTACACAAACACACGTGCACACACACACACAACACACACACACATACACACACACACACACACACACACACACACACACACACACACACACACACATACGTACACATGTATACATACCGTATAGCGGGAAATCTTCGCAAATACATATCAGCAGTGGATAGGTGTACTACACTATGCTAACAATGGGTGCATCCAACTGCAGACAACCCACAGGGGCAATGAAGAAATGAGCAGATAAATTGAGTGTAAAGCATGTGACGCTGTATTCATGGGAATAACTATTAACCTGCACACAATACCAGTCCACTATCATGTTCATCATGTTCACAGGGCTAGTTACTACATCTGGTGGGCCATTATCACTGAACATGTAGTAAATACAGTAAATAGTGTGAGACACCCGCATAAGGTACAGCCCAGCCATAAAACTACACAGGATTGGTTCAGACTAGTGGTATATGGCATAGGAGTAGACAAGAGTACTTGAACTGTGAGTGTGGCTACTACAGTGTGTTGACCACACGACTCTAGTAACTGAATGTACCACATTACACCAGAACTAGATGTACTACGCTACACTAGTACTGGATGTACACCACCACACCAGTACTAGAAGTACGTACACCACTACACTACATAGTACTGGATACACTCCACTCCACTAGTACTGACAATACTGGTACATACCACAGTGTTCCGGTGAGCAGGTTGAACCCATTGTACTGTTCACACTTCTGGTGGATATCTGTGCAGTATTGACTGGGTGTCAGTGTACCCTTGAGGTAGTCAGTGACCAGGAAACCTGGGAACAAGGTCAAAAGGAGAACAGTGCTGAAATAACACAAATAACACTCACTGTTTTTACCCAGTGGAAGGGAGCTTTCTTGAAGCCCCTGAGTCATGTCCAGCCTCCTCTGTACCCGCTTCTTTGGGGGAAGAGCAGAGAGGGGAATGTCCTAGGGGGAATGAGTAACTCTGCTAGGATCATGAAGTCCAGAGTGGACAAGGCAATAAGGGTTGGGGTCCCTCGGTGTGCTATAGCTAGTGAAACTGACATCAGTGTCAGGTCACCAGACAGGTTTCATTGTTCAGATAAATTGTGTGAAAACAAGGCAGGGAATTAACAAAACACATTTCTATTGCATATAATATGTTGTATGAGACTATGTGCATATCGGCAGTATAAATTCTCCATCATTCACTACACCAGGATATAACTATGTATTACATATACAGTTATGTTATGTATGAAAATAGTCAACGAGCCATGTATACGTATATATGTAATGAGTAAAAATTCGGGATGTGAATTCGATCATACACAAGTACATTAACAATGACTGGGCTAGTATATACAAATGTACATATGCATACGCAATTGTCCATACACATATGCATCAAGTCATATGCAAACATGACAGTGTGTACAAATAGGTATACATGTGTACAAGCACATTGGCCTTTTAACAGAATTTATGTGGCTGGAAGGGATCGAAAGATGACACTGTAACAGATTTGAAGATCCATTTCTGTACACATACGTGTACATGATATGTAATAGTCTTAAGCATGTAACATGTTTAGCACTAACATGTAGCTGTGTAGCATGTAACATGTAACACTAACATGTACTCTGCCAATAGGTTATGGTACCTACTACATTTACTCATTTTACAATCTATGTAAGCTACGTATGTTGTGTATATGTACTGGATAGTATTGGGGGAAACTTGTGATCATTGGAGTCAACACACCCTTGGACAATCTGTATGCTGATCTCCATCAGCGACTGGAAGTCGGATTACAGGAGTCCCAATGGCCGTCATAGTAGATACCGAGACAGGCACCAAATGATACTGACACACACTAGGACTATACAGTGTACACATTGTACTCTACCAATAGGTTACGGTACCTACTACATTTATTCATTGTACAATCTATGTTCCACTCGGTTCCAACACATACCACACAGAGAACTAACGTGAAGAATGCTTTTAACATAAATTTCATAGCTGTCCAGTTGATGAAGGAGAGGTACGATTGCGGGAATCTGATTGGTTTCATATATCACGTGACAAAAGCTTGACCATGTTCACCTTGCTGCAACTTTCCGCTCTTCTTGTTTTTGGAGCTTGTTCGATCCACTTCTGTTCCAGTAAAAAGCCCAATATTGTTTTAATCCTCACAGACGACCAAGATGATGTCTTGGAAGGAGAGAAACCGATGGCCTTTACCACGAATTTCTTCCAAACTCGAGGAGCTCATTTGAAAAACTTTCACGTGAACACTCCGGTTTGCTGTCCTTCTAGAGCCACGCTCATCAGCGGTCGCTATCCTCATAACTTTCTCGACCAGACAGGTGGTGGCTGCATGCACATGAACGTCTCAAGCTACGACTTCTCCAACAGATCGATCGGAATGTACATGAAATCCATCGGATACACGAGCGGACAGTTCGGCAAGTACCTCAACATCAACGGAATGAACAGGTATTGTGAGAACTTGGAGGGGATGCCCGGTTTCGACGAATGGTTGACCTGCTGTTCGTTAGGGAAATACTTTCATAACAAGTTTGCACAAAACAATGGCAAGGGTGGATCCAAAGTCTGGCAAGCAGGGGACTCCCCTCACGATTACCTAACATCTTTGATTGGTAATGCCTCAGTCTCCTTCATCAAGAATGCCCTGAAGGAAGACAAGCCATTCTTTGCCTACATTGCTCCACATGCCCCTCACTTGCCGGCTACTCCAGCCCCTTGGTACAAGAACGCATTCAACAACTTCACAGCACCGAGAATGCCCAGTTACAACTATACGGCCCTGGATCACCATTGGGTTATTCGTCAGCAGGAACACCTCACTGGAGACGTTGAAAGCATCATTGACGAGGTCTATCGTAACCGTTTTCGATCTCTTCTGTCAGTGGATGACATTATGATAGCAATCACAAATCTTCTTCAGGACCACAATGAACTGGACAACACATACTTCATTTGGACGAGTGACCACGGCTACCAGCTTGGACAGTTCAACCTACCTTGCTGTAAACTGCAGCCATATGAACACGATATTCATGTGACATTTCGTATTGCTGGTCCAGGTGTACCTAGTGGGAAGGACATTATGGACGTTGTTTCCATGGTTGATGTGGCCCCCACACTGATTGAACTGGGAGGAGGAGCCCCGCCCAAGGACATGGATGGGATGTCGTTTGCAGATCTTTTCACTCGGTCTGAAAATCTCGCCTTGGTAGATGTCAAAAACACTCTCAAGTCATCTGCACGTGATCGTTCAATCATTGAATTTTGGAGTTTGGGGGAAATTAAGCACTACGGACATTTAATTGATGGTCCCAATAATACATTTATCGGAGTTAGGGTTGTCAATGACACTCATAATTCATTATGTTGAATTTTACCCCAATCTGTTGGAGAAAACATTCAGCAACCAAAAGCCAGTAGAGTATGAATTTTATGACCTAAGCAAGGACTTCTATCAGATGCATAACCTGTATGGACAGAAGGAATATTCTGGGGTGATTGGTGAGCTTGCCACCTACCTTCACCAGAAGGTATTGTGCTCTGGTGATGCATGTTGTGATGCTGTTCGAGGAAAGAGAAAGTAGTACATATAAACGTGCTTAGTGACTGTAGAACAATATTATAGACCATTTATGTCCTCAACTGTTGGATAAACTGTAGTAGCTCTGTCACTGTTGGTGATTATCAATTTTGTATATTCTTATGTGAAGCTGTCTGGATAATGTGTGACTGTATCATTTCCATGTATCAAATGGAAACGTGGATGTGCATGTCCCCATATATACATAGTTGCATATATATAGTCTAGCCCGCTACACACACACACACACACACACACACACACACACACACACACACACACACACACACACACACACACACACACACACACACACACACACACACACACACACACACACACACACACACACACACACACACACACACACACACACACACACACACACACACACACACACACACACACACACACACACACACACACACACACACACACACACACACACACACACACACACACACACACACACACACACACACACACACACACACACACACACACACACACACACACACACACACACACACACACGTGGCACACAAACTTCATGCATCGTCATATCATCCACTTTGGATCTGATATTGGCTTTAACAGAAGTGATCTGTAGATAATAAGAAGCTATTAGACTGGTACATTTCTCTGCACAGTTCAGTGTATGGAGCAACTACATGACCTGGTTACTACGTACATGCATTCTATTTAATTCGTATTTAGCTCATGTACACAGTTACAAGAATTGGTAGCAAGTTCCTTTTTAAGAAGTACATATTAAATTTTGGTGTATTCTGCAAAATGTTACATCAAAAATTATTGTTTTGGGATGTGTCTCGCAATATTCGTTACATTTTATAACACCTTATATATTATAGCTACATAAAATACACATGCATGTGATCCCACCATGTATAAATTGAACACATTGGGGACAAGAAATATTTCCATATTGGCACGTATGTGCTTGGTGCAAAATTTCGCCCCCAATTGCCAATCACATGACTTGTGATTTAAGCACAAGTAGAACGGATTAGGTTGATTTCCATTGTCAATTTCGTGGTACGTTATCACTTATTTCCTGGTGGCTGTGCAAAATGTGTTGTATAAGTAATTGGTGTGTGGTGTTCCTAATTCATAAGAAGTTTAGAGTCAACTGATCCAGTCACGGTCGGTCTACTTCAACGCGATGCGATATAAGGCCCATACGTATCACTTTTCGTATGAAGTTAAAATGGGGTCTTTGAATCGCTGGCTTCGGGCACTCTAGCACTGACCTAGTAATACAAGGTCTCAGCCATTTTATCTCCATAATAATCTTATATGATTCGATATTGAAAGACATGTTGTCATAATACAAAGATAGATGATGTTATAGAGAACGCAATTGTGATTTCAAGCCACACTGCTTTATTTATATATATATTTATTCTATTCTCCATTCTAATACACCCACATTTCAGTCCTTGGTGTTGTAATGCAGGAATAAAGGCACCTACATAATATTGGGAAATTGGTACTTCCAGACAGTACAGGTTTCCTACACATGCATGCATGTTTCAAGACATCGTATTAATTTTAGCCCAATTGGTTATTGCTTCAAGACCATGTAGGGTATACTGTGGTTTGCCCACTGCAGATTGATCTGGGAAAATTATGCATGCATATTTTTTGGTGTATGGAATTACCAACACTCTGAAAGTATACATGTATTAGTATTGGCATTAGGGTGCAGTTATAGCCCTTAACCATAGATACTGTATCTATGCCCTAACCTCCAAGAGTGCAACCACCCACACAATGACCTACTATTCCCAATAGCTCCTCTATCAAGGCTGACACCTCATGCTCTGCAAATGTAAATGAGAGAATTTATCACTTAGCAATGTGGAAAGGTACATGCATATGTACACGCACTAGTAGCACATATTGTAGTGACTTGAGTGATCAATCACTCAGAGAAGATGGTATCAAGGTGTACAGTGAGACGTATGGTGCACACAGTACTGTACACAAGTATGCGGTATGTATGTGAACAATACAGAGGTAATTCCCTGCAATTTGTGTGGGTGAAATGTGGCAAATACATGCATGAATTTGGTGGATCATCCATATCTTCACTATGTATGTATATACACAAATGAAGTACTGCACATAATGATGGTGAATAAAAAGGGCTTAATAGATAAATGAAACCTTACTGTAGTAATATTATACTCTGTAGATTGTACATGTGGTAGTCGCGAGTAGAAATAAAGAATTAGGTACGATTGCGCAATGTTGAGTAAATGAACTTCAAATTTCTCTCGATCTTCATTTGAGTTGTGTAAGACATATAAGTTCTAGGCCTCTATCTGAAGCTCTATCTGTGGTTTCATATTTACAGAGCACAGACGTTTCGCGTTTTTTTTAAGAGAACGAAGCACTTTTGTCTCGTCTGTAGCGCGCAAAAACTTATCTCCGACTTATGCGACAGTGAATGGTGGTATATTCAACGACTTTGAGACTGAAAACAAACCTCTTACATCTACTCCTGCTCCTACGTCTACACAAAGTCGTAGAGGAAAACGGCAAGCACTTAGAGAACATTTTGTGGAAGGCATAGCACGCATTGGTAAACACGGTCGATTCTCGGATAGTTTAGCATCGTCTCTGGTGAAAGCATCGTCGTATACGTATTTGGATACGTGTAGACTTAACGAAGCTCAGAAAGCGAGAAAAAATACTTGTGCTATCTGCAGTTTAAGCATAGCTATGGTTTAAGTGTTCTTTTGAGTTTCTTTTTCCAAGTATACGAATAAATTATACGGAAATCCGTAATGTTCCGAGCGTATCGTGAGCAGAGGGATTTGTTATTTGACCATAATTTTCAGGCTTATAATAGAACTCCATGCATATATATGCCACATGTCAAAGAATGTATTTTTGCAGAAAAAAAACGAATTTCTGCTCGAGCTCGAGCTCGGCGTATACGTACCTAATTATAATTCCTAATAATTTCTATACTAAGTCTTGTGACTGCCACATATGGTATAACGCAAGACAATTATACAATATAGGTTTAATTTGTTTGCTTATATGTTGGCTTATTGTTATAATATAATATAATTATATTATATATAATCACATTACTATTAATATCAGAAAATATAAAAGCATAACAAAGCACTACAAAATATAATTATTAATAATAATTGTTTCTACTATAATTATAATATTATTTCAGAATTTTGCTGCTGCATAATTCTTCAACTCTACCAAGAACCAACATTTCTGTAGGAAATAATAATAATAAATTAAATAATAATACACGAAGTAGTTATGTAATTATAAAAAAACTTAGTGAAAATATAATATTAAAATAAAACAAAATTATCATATAGGACGGAACCCATATGTTAATAATAATAATAATAATGATACACAAAAAGTACTTATTGAATAGACCGATTACGCATTGACATCATCAATAACGTCATGAAGAACGGAAATGGTCGCAAAGGGTGTCATGGATAGGATTTTACTTTGGGAACGATTTACCGATTGTCGAAAAAGGACATTTCTGGCTCTAGCCTGGGTGGAAAATCTTCCGATAATTTAAACGTTGAACAGCTGAAATGATGGCTAGCCTGTCGAAGTACTTGTAGATCTGAAAAAAAACTGAATTAGTTAGCGGTTCTATGTGATATAACAGTGTAAATATTGATACGAAATTCTTGAGCAAGACACAACTAGTAATAATTCATCAAATGCAGGACATTTCGACCCGGGGGTCTTTGTCAACTGCGTACAGGGTAAGGCTCAAGAATTTCGTATCAGTAGTATCATCTACGCAACTATGAGCCTCTACAGTATCATATACCGGTGTTAGTATTCCGTCGTGATTGCCGTATAGCTGTGGTAATAGATGTACATCTTTTATAAGTGTATGCGAATGTTGTATGTGTAAACGATGGATATATTTTGCTGTCTCGTGTACAGTCAAAGAATACGTCCACATGTGCTTAGAGACGATCATTTCTTCTGATCTTATCTTTGCCTCTGTGAAATGAGATTCTCCAAACTGTACATACGCATTTTATACATTTCTCGACTGATTGCAACACTACTGTGCTGCATGTTCCCAGCTGTACATCCAACAGCACACATCCTTCCACAAGTTTCCATCTGGGGCATTGGCAGGTGCTTTCCACTTGCTGGAAGTGGTTTGCAATTGTGGGGGAAAACAATTGAAAACTATTGGTATAGCGTTGGATATTAAGATTACTTGTCCGCGTAGTCTTGCGCATTCTTTTTCTACCTGATACGTGGTATGATTCGGCGGTAAAAAGCTTAGTACACACACGTGTGGAACTGTTAATAGTCCAAACTCCCTTACTTTCAACTCTACGTATGTTTCTAGCCCAATTACAACGAAGAGCTGCATCAGATGGAAACTTGTGAAAAGAAAGACACCTGTAGAGAAGTCTTTCTGTTGGATGTACAACCGGGAACAGCACAGCGGTGTAGCATATTTACAATCAGTCGAGAAATAAATAGAAAACGTACGTACAGTTTCGAGAATCTCCTTTCACAGTGGCAAAATATAAGGTCTTCACACGTCATACTATGGACATTCTATACGACGAACACCCTTCCTGACCAAGAGGGTATGACGTCACTGCTACTATATTTGGAATGCGCAAAGGGTCTATTATCATAAGTGACAGCTACACTACCCCAGTCTATATAGTATTATAATGGTCATAGCCCGCTTAGTGTGCGATACTGTGCACAGCACTCACCCTCGGAAATTGTGTGTGCATGCACAATATCGCACACTAAGCGGGCTATGACTATCATTACATATCACCTGTTACTATGGTTCCTTAAGTGCTCGCTTCCTGGTGGGATTAATAATCGCCTTTGCCAAGATGAGTTCCATCTTGGTTTGCTTTTGCCTATGTGCTGGTGAATTTATCGAGTGTTCTTTGCACCAACGTTGACAAGTGCGCTAAATGTCAAAGTGAGTACCACAAAGAGACTGATCCTCCAAAAGGTAAGAAGAAGCGCTTAGCCCTCCGCGATATCGGGAATTCTAGTCGCCTCCAATTCATTTCAAAGGAAGATGCTAAAGCTGCACAGAAAAGCTATGTTCCACCCAACTCTGAGAGAACAACATGGTGGGCTCTAAAGGTTTTTGCGGAGTGGAAGCAGGCACAGAAGCTCGTTTGCCAAGATTGCTGCCCGGAGGACTTACTCGAAAGAGCGGACCCTACTGAACTGGCTTAGTGGTTATCTCTGTTCGCTGTAGAAGTTAGACAGGCCAAAGGTGAATACACTCCGTCGACAATTTATCAACTATCGATGCTAACACTAACATTAACATTAGCTTTTCATATTTGCTTTAATAATACTAGTTTATAGCCAATATTCACAGTACTTCATTCTTGTTTACTGCTTACTGATTATTGCATGAGTTCAATGACATTCATGACTTTTTAATGAAATAGTTGTGGTTTGACCCTTACTGGTATGCCAAATCAACACAGGTCTATCCCCATATCAGCATAGGTCAAGTGAGCAGCCCTGGGCTCTTACATGATATGAACATTGTCAAGGGGCAGTTGCCATAGTAACAGGTGATATAAAAATTGAGATACAGTAATAATATTTTTTACTTCGCTCATCCCTAGAAAGTATTAATCTGTTCAACAACAAGACAATATTGATAGTGAATATTGGTATGTGATGAAGTATATTTAACACCTTCCATTTTGTAATGCACATTTCCATTACAAAAGGAATCAAGCTTGGGTCCACAAATTTGCAAACCCACAAAGATCAAAGGGAGATCAAA
>OZ026548.1:2253896-2346396 GCA_964020155.1 Chondrilla cf. caribensis
AGACAGGTGTTACCAGCGTAGTTCAGATCAAACTTTCTATCTCCAAACTTTGGAATGAGATATTTCACAATCTCCACATGACCACCACATGCAGCAAGATGGAGGACGTTCACCTTGTCCTGTGTATTGGTACAAACAGAATGGAGAGAACACACAATTTTCATCCTGCACTAATAACTGTGATGATGTACAATGAACCCGTTTTCAAACAAAATGTTGCAATATTACCACCATGTAAGTGTATGTGTTTGTACTTGGATGATACACACGTGCTGGTATATTATGTTAGACTGGATCCATATTGTATGATGGGGTATGAGGTGTACATGTTCTCAACAAACCTGCTTGGAAGTAAGTACTTTAACATCCATTTCCTCAACTAGTTTTCTCACAATGTGGAGATGTCCACATCTTGAAGCACAATGAAGAGCAGTCCAACCACCCTGAAGGTAAGAATACAGACAATTCAATGCTGATAGTTGGGTCTATACTATAGTGATTCAGTAGATGTTCTTTGTTAGCCTATTATAACTAGCAATTCAGCAAGTAATGTTTGAACTTTTGTGGTTGGTCAGCAGAAGAAATGATAATAATGTGAAATATTCCATCTACAAAGCTGCAATTAACTGTGCACCAGATAGGATGTTTGGGATACAGAGAGGTCATAGGAATGGATGCATTGGATTGTTCTTTATTTCACTGTTACTATTAAGTCGCCATGCATATTAGCTATCAGCGAGGAATTGATCTGTTCTTACATGAGGTGTGAACTGCAATTATAGTAAAGTGAAAAAAATGGGAAAAATGGAAAGTCAACCACACACATACGCACACGCACACGTACACACACCCACACACACACAATACCCTTTTATACACTCATATCCACACACACTCCAGGTTTATTTGTCTGCATGGAGGAAGAGATATTTAAATTGTATATTATACAGGAAGGAAGAGATATTTTCTTCACATATAAAATAAACTTTGCCTGCCCCTCCCCTGATAATACCATCTCTGCCTTTCACAATAATCATTTATAGATTGCAGTCATGCTACTTTTCCTCAACATACTCTAACACAGCTCTCGCTCTTAATTAGACAAAAGTGCCTGTATTTGCTCTAGCCTATAGGATACAACAATGTCACACACACACACACACACACACACACACACACACACACACACACACACACACACACACACACACACACACACATTCACACTCATGCATGTGCACAGGTACACATATGGCATGCATGTTACCTGAAAGTCAATTCTAATGGTGGAATACATGTACATGATACAATGTATGATACCCTGCTCTGTCTGGACAACCTGTATACTATATGTGGATATGTTAATGAGAGTTGTCCACCATTAATCAACTAGTGAAGTGTATGGACTCATGATTGACTCACATCACACAGTGTCAGGTACATACAACACTGAATGTGGAAGCAACATACAGAATATACACATACACACAACAACTAACCACATTAGTACAGTTAGGATTGAATCCACACTCTTCAACGAGGTACTTCACTACTGCTAGATGACCTTCCCATGCAGCACAGTGGAGACAGGTGTTACCAGCATTGGTCAGATCAAACTTTCTAACTCCAAACTTTGGAATGAGGTATTTCACAATTTCCACATGACCACCAAATGCAGCAACATGGAGAGCATTGGCTCCATCCTGACCATACAAGAGGAAAGATGAAAAAGAACAAGATGGGTTGCATTCAGTTGGTCCTGTCCAAACATACAAAATAGTTTTCTTATTTACAAACTATCATAATATTATTCAATTTCAGTGCTTGCTAATGATTTGAGAGCATACACACACGAATATTGTTCACACAAACACACATATGGATGCACATACATTATCGATCCTCAACGTACAATATGTCCATGAATATGTATACTCGAGGGAGGGAATTCCCAGTGTGTGTGCGTGCACCCATGCACAGGTGTGGTTGTTCATGTACATGTACATGTACATGAACAAACAGTAAGTTGACATTGTTATCATATGAGAAGTCATATTTGATGACATGCTACTTTGCTATAGATGGTGCAAATTCAGTACATGGTACTAACTAGTGAAAGTGCTTACTCCATGTGACCAGAACTATGATTGGGGATGTTGATTATGCACATAATATGCATATTTACACCGCATATACTCATACAGACCACCAAAACATGTACATGCAAGCATTCAACATTACTATAAAAATATTGTAAGTACACATACAAGCACACACACACATACATGTACACATACATTTACAACACACACACACACACACACACACACACACACACACACACACACACACATACATGTACACATGCATGTACAACACACACACACACACACACACACACACACACACACACACACACACACACACACACACACACACACACACAATACTAAAGCGAAAATCAATGGAAAGACATTGAGTAATCACAGATTCCACTGATGACACTATCTGTAGAAACAATTCACTCATTTGACTAACAACATCCAGGAATAAAGGTTTCATCTCCACACCTCTACACAGTGGCTTCAAGGTTTTATGTGTCAATAGCACAATATGCAGTAATGGCACTCATGTACCAAATTAGACAATGCTCTAGCGAGGATCTACAACTTCAATACAACTTTTTCATCATGTTACATAGAATCTTCAACCTTTTACTGTGACAATAAGTAATGTAGTGAGCAACACATTCCAACACGTTCCAAATCATGTTGTACATGCATGCTTGTTGTGTACATGTGTGTGTCTGCGTGCATGTGTGGTGTGTGTACACATATACACATGTACATATGAAAGGTTACTCTTAGGGAAGTGGCCATGTACTTGTGTGTGTGCATGTTGTGTACATGTGTGGTGTGTATACATGTACACATGTATTGAAGGTTATATACTCTTAGGGAAGGGACCATGAACAGTTATGCAAGGATGGGGGTGAGGACATGACTTGAATGTAATGTTACTAGAGGTCTCCCAGAGGAGGGGGAATATCTCTCAAGACACAGGAAATGCCCCCTTGCTTCCATCCCCTAAAAGGAACCATAAGTGTGTGTAGATATACTAGATGTACCTTTTACGTTCAACAAGGTGATATGAATGTACTCCCTAAATCAAACACATGTACAATGTAATATTATACGTATATAGTACATGTACAAGTGTATGTGTGTACATGTGAATGTGTTTGTGTTGTATTCATTGTTATGGTGCATGTGTTTTTGAGGGGGTAGATGTGAGAGAGAGGACAAACATGACTGCATGATACTCAAATGGTGGAGGGTGACAAATTGTTGCTTAGTGCATCATTCTGAACAATTCCAACCCGAACCATTGTCAAACTGATTTGACTTTAACCCCCACATTGCCCTAGGTGGGAAAGGACACCCGAGGTGCACCTTTTCACCTAGTAATTACATTGGACATAAGGTGTTTTCTTCGCATGTAACTAGCATACAAAAGTGAAGTCATGTTTACAACTGGTTTTAGCACTACAGAGAGAACAATGCTATGGTGTGCTTTTGGATGTACTTGAGAAATTGTGAAAACAAGTTTCCTCATACAAACCCCTAAACCACCATATTTGATGTACAGACAAATCTGATCTAGAATGCAGCCCATTTTATGAAAAGTGTTGTGCGCAATCTACTCTCTCAAAAACAGTGTACTATTTTATAACACAATATTCTGAGGTATTTCACAATCTCCACATGACCACCACATGCAGCAAGATGGAGGACATTCAACTTGTCCTGTGTATTTGTACAAACAGAATGGAGAGAACACACAATTTTCATCCTGCACTAATAATTATGATGATTATGATGTACAATGAACTCTTATTCAAACAAAAACTGTACTGAAACACTATCACCATGAACAGGTATGTTAGTGCTTGGATAATATTATACACATGTATTGGTATATGTTAGACTGGATTCATATTGCATGATGGGGTATGGGTGTACATGTTCTCAACAAACCTGTTTGGTAGCAAGTACATTAGCATCCATTTCCTCAACTAGTTCTCTCACAATGTGGAGATGTCCATATCTTGAAGCACAATGAAGAGCAGTCCAACCACCCTGAAGGTGAGAATACAGAGAATTCAATGCCTATAGTTGGGTCTATACTATAGTGGTTCAGTCTCTGTGTGTGTGTGTGTGTGTGTGTGTGTGTGTGTGTGTGTGTGTGTGTGTGTGTGTGTGTGTGTGTGTGTGTGTGTGTGTGTGTGTGTGTGTGTGTATGTGCATGTGTACATGCGTGTGCTTGTGTATGCGTACAAAATGGGATACAACAATGTCATGACACAAACTCACACACACAAACTCACACACACACACACACACACACACACACATACACATACACATGCACACACACTCAGACATACGCACGCACACACACATACATATCCACACACACACACACACACACACACACACACACACACACACACACACACACACACACACACACACACACACACACACACACACATATACACACACAGACACACCCACACACATGCGCGCGCACGCTCACACACCAACACAGACATACATATCCACACCCACACACCCCCACACACATTCACACACATAATATGCATGTGCACATGTACACATATGTCATGCATGTTACCTGAAAGACAATTCTAATGGCTGAATATATGTACATGATACAATATACTGTATAGCGGGAAAGTTATGCGGGACAAATCTTTTGCGAATTGCTCAATTTCACACAAAAAAAGTTTCGCGAATCCTATTGTAATATGTCATGTCACGTGTCAGTTTCCATGGTGCCTGGAGGTGAGAGATTCTAAATCTGAAATGGCTTTCAACGAGGAAGACGTTTATGTTGTCCAGTAGAAGATTTGAGGCTATCATATCTACAAGAACATATGGGAAGCATCTATTGGGGAGAGGCTAAGCTGCAAAAAGGAAGAATACAACATTCATGATCCTTACTGCATTGGAGTTATCGACCACGGCAATGTGACAGTTGGCCATGTTCCTTGAGCAATCAGTGCTGTTTGCTCTCTCTTTCTCGATCATGGAGGGACTATTACTTGTGAAGTCATCGGCAACCAACAATACTCGGAAGACTTACCTCAAGGTGGCCTGGAAATCCCATGTAAGCTTTTGGTTCATGGTCCTTCAAAGTACATAGCAAAGGTATGTAATCTGCTTGATTTGGCAAAGATCGCTAAGCTAGATAGCTGGTGAGTGAAAAATGCGAAAGAACAAAAAATTGCTATCTCGATAGTGGACTCAGAGGGCGAAAGTGGTGATACGAGGGATGGAATATGGCTTGAAGTTGATGATTGCAGGCTGCTTAGGACAGACAGATATGTCTTGTTGCAAGATGGGAAAAGATTAAATGATCATCACATCAACTTGCACAAAAGCTTCTGCAATTGCAGTTTCCGTGTGTGGATGGTTTTAGGCTCACATTGTTACAACAAAACGTGCAGAACACGATAACAGAAGGCGTTCAGATCGTTCATTCTTGTGGTGATCATCGGATCGTTGTATCTAGTCTCGAGTGTACTAAAGATGAAGTGCATGTTTATGATTCTGTTTATGAAGAGGTTGATGACGATACACGTACTGTTATTCAGAATCTGTTTGGACCTGAGAAAGTCTGTATCTCAATGGTGGAGATGCAAAGCAAAGAGGGCCTGATGATTGCGGCCTGTTTGCCATTGCCATGGCCACAAGTTTAGTTCATGGTGCAGGCTTGTGCACCTTCAGGCAGGACCAAATGCACAGACATGTATTGGGATGCTTTGAAGAAAAATTTATTGTGTGTTTTCCCAACTGTACAATCATGATTAAAAATGTATTATCATTAAAATGTATTTATTTTATCATTAATAATATTAACATTAATAAATCAATATATCATGTATAAATATATATTATACGTTGTTGACAAATTCATGCACAATGTTAATTGAGTTTCAATATGGACTTGTTATCCCGACCTCTTTGAATCCATTGACAATGATGCTGGGCTGCGATCTGAGGTAATCACACACCCCAACCATCCATTTGAAGCTCAATGGCTTCACAACACTAAGGCACAAATCGACTGGTGTAATTTTGGCATCAACATCCTGCTCCAGTTGATAGGTAATTTGGTTGGCGTACCATTCTTGGAATTGCCTTCTCAGATATTCCTTCACAGCCTTGTTGATGCTGATGTCCAAGGGCTGCAACCGGTCAGTGCAGTGTGGTGGAACAATACCTATGTAAATATGTGCATCTCTCAGCGTAGATAAAATCTTCACTGTGCACTGGGCTTTAAAATGATCAAAAATTACAAAAAGGCAGGAGCATCTGCAGCTATTTTGAGCTGGGAACGTTTACTCTCGATGTAGGGAAAGAGCACTTTTTGTAAGTAAGTGGTAATTGTCACTTCATTAGACCAGTGATTTTCTGAAAAGGTTACATGCCAATCTGGTGGACTCTCAGTGGAAGGCAGGCATTTCACTGTTTTACCCTGGTATGTATATAATCTGTGGAGGAAGGAATTCCCCTGACAATGTACCAGCAAACACTGCAGTAATCTGGTGTTTGTCGTTAACACCTGTGATTTCAATGCGTTTGGATCCCTCCAACGCCATTGTCCAGTTGGACACTGGGATATAATGGATTTCTGTCTGGTCCCAGTTAATAATTAGTTGAGGAGGGATCTCTTCAATTTGGATAATTGCACTAATATCAAAGATGAATTGATTCTTCAATTCAGCAAACTCTTTGGGTGACATCTTTGCTTTGGTGCTTGCCCTTCTGATCACTAACTTACTGCATGCGCTGCATAAGATTCTTGGCCCAAAATTTAGTCAAGTAGTACGTCATTGGGTGTTTACGAATAAAACTTTCGCAAATACCAGTTTCTTCGCAAAATTCGCAAAAATTTTAGTCTGTGAACCCGCTATACGGTATGATACAGTGCTCTGTCTGGACAACCTGCATACTATATGTGGATATGTTATTAAGAGTTGTCCACCATTAGATCAACTAGTGAAGTGTATGGCCTCATGATTGACTCACATCACACAGTGTCAGGTACATACAACACTGAATGTGGAAACAACATACAAAATATACACATACACACAACAACTAACCTTATCCCCAAGGTTAGGATTGAATCCACACTCTTCAACGAGGTACTTCACTACTGCTAGATGACCTCTCTGTGCAGTATTGTGGAGACAGGTGTTACCATAGTTGTCCAGGACAAACCTTCTATCTCCAAACTTTGGAATGAGGTATTTCACAATCTCCACATGACCACCAAATGCAGCAATATGGAGGGCATTGTATCCACTCTGACCATACAAGAGGAAAGATGAGAGAGAACAGGATGGAGTGCATTCAGTCTTATTTACAAACCATCATATTCAATTTCAGTGCTTGCTAACGATTTAAGAGCATATGCACACACATAACACAAAGATTATTCACACAAACACACATATGGTGCACATACACTCAACGTACAATATGGCCATGAATATGCATACTCTAGGGAGGGAATTCCCAGTCTGCATGTGTGCGTCCATGCACAGGTGTGGTTGTTCATGTACATGAACAAACAGTAAGTTGACATTGGTTTCATAAGGGAAGTCATATGATGACATGCCCCTTTGCTATAGATGGCTCAAAATCAGTACATGGCACAAATGAAAGCGTTTACTCCATGTGACCAGACTTATGAATGGGGATGCTGATTATGTACATAATATGCATATTTACACTGCATATACTCATACACACCACCAAACATGCATACAAGCATTCAACCATTACTAAAAATTATTATTGTAAGTACACATACAAGCACACACATACACACATACATGTACACATGCATGTACCACACACACACACACACACACACACACACACACACACACACACACACACACACACACACACACATACACACACACATACAAACACACACACACACACACACACACACACATACAAACACAAACACACACAAACACACACACACACACACACACACACACATGCAACACTAAAGCAAAATCAATGGAAAGACATTGAGTAATCACAGATTCCACTGAAGACACTATCTGTAGAAACAATTCGCTCATTTGACTAACAACATCCAGGAATAAAGGTCTCATCTCCACACCTCTACACATGTGGCTTCAAGGTTATATGTGTCAATAGCACAACATGCAGTAATGGCACTAATGTACCAAATTAGACAATGCACATTCATGTTTTTGAGAGGGTAGATGTGAGAGAGAGGACAAACATGACTGCATGATACTCAAATGGTGGAGGGTGACAAATTGTTGCTTAGTGCATCATTCTGAACAATTCCAACCCGAACCATTGTCAAACTGATCTGACTTTAACCCCCATGTCGCCCTAGGTGGAAAGGACACCTGAGGTGCACCTTTTCACCTAGTAATTACAATGGACATAAGGTTTTTTCTTCGCATGTAACTAACACACAGAAGTGAAGTCATGTTTACAACTGGTTTTAGCACTACAGTGAGAACAACGCTATGGTGTGCTTTTGGATGTACTTGAGAAATTGTGAAAAAGGTTTCCTCATACAAACCCCTAACCCACCATATTTGATGTACAGACAAACCTGATCTAGAATACATGAATAGCAGTAATACATTATATGTATTACTGCTATTCATGTGACATGTAAATTTGCTATACAGGATCCGGATTCATCTTGCACAGTGTGTGTGTTGTAAGTGTTTGTGAACGTTCATATATATGTGTGTGTGTGTGTGTGTGTGTGTGTGTGTGTGTGTGTGTGTGTGTGTGTGTGTGTGTGTGCGCGCGCATGCGTGCGTGCGTGTGTGTAAATAATTACTGTAAAATTATTCTTGGTAATTACTCATTTGCTTTGAGTATAGTATGAAATATCAAGAAAATTTCAAGTACACTAAAATAGCACATATTGAATAGCTTTCTTTTTGGCCATGTACCACTTTAAATGTATGGAAGATATCTTTCAGTAAAGTGGTTGGAATAACAGTTATGAAAAGAGGAGAAGGAAACACAATTTATTAATATAATGTTACTATAGACAATTTCACAGGGTGGAGATTGATATAACCCTCCAGAGGGGGAGGAGGAGTATTTCTCTGAAGAGAGGGAAATGCCCACTTTCCTCCATCCCCTAAAAGAAACTCCAAGTGTGTGCAGATGGTGGATATGTCTATCATGTACAAATAATATGTAAAATATATACCCGCAAATATGTGTATAGTGTACGTGCAAGTGCTGTAGATGTTATGTGAATTGTTCTGCGCTGCAGCTGTATTGATTGTGATGGTGTGTGTATGGCTATGGTTAGGGTTAAGGAATCTTATTCACCCTGGGGTAGCCTTCAGTCATGATGACCACTACACCAGGCACCCGGCAAAGTGTAGGGGACAGGTGTACAGGAGAGAGAAGATGAGCAAATTTAGTCAAATGGAGGAGGGTATGAAATTGCTGTGAAGTGCATCATACACTCGAAGTAAAATCCATGTGATAACCTAGGTGGTGGTGACCAAAGTACAACTTTCTACATAATGTACATAATATACATAAGTTGGCACATATGCTGAAATATTGTACGTACATAGTTGTGGTTACATCCACTATCTACATACTTTTACTATTAAGTTTCGATCAGGGATTGGAGACAAGAAGGCATTATAATTTCTGTCCTTTTAAAGAAATGTACCCATCTAGCTGATATTTGTCTTCACATTTGAAAATGTCTCCAGAAACAATACACTTCCCCTGTTCATAACTATTATTCCAACAGTACACTTGGCCATTTCCCTGAAAGTAACCTACCATACATACATGTGGGTATAATACTTTGTACAAACATACCACACACATAAACGAACAAACACATGTACCTCCCCACTAATAATACTATATATTGCACACAAATAACCACAATGATGTACACATCCACATGTGAGCAAATGAATGTACATACACTTGCAGACATATGCACAAATGTACATTCATCAATGTAGTAGTTCCATCTTTTCGTCAGATGTATACATGTTTGCTTTGCGTACAAGCTAGTTCCTATTTAATTAGGATCCAGAACATTTATTGATAACAAGAGATCCTGCCACCAAAGATATCATTGAGGAATTGAAAGTTACCCACTCTCCAGGACCTATTACACCTACCAAAAACACTTCTTCTGTAGCCAAAAGATTATAATTTGGATACTGGATGAGAATGTAGAAAAGTGCATGGCAGATCTAACTTCACCCCGTTGTGCAAGACCAGTGAAGGGCCAAATAGTCCTCTACCATACCACACACACACACACATGCATACACATACATCACATTTGTATCTACAGCTACGGTACGTGTCAAAAGAAACGCATATTTTTCCCCGTCAATCCACCGCCAAAAACTACAGCTGTACGCAGTAGACAGCGTGGTAAGTTGCGGAAATTACCGCGTCCATCCGCAGAACATGGCGTCAATACGTACGTACGTACTTAGCGATAAATATTTGAATGAAACACACGACCAATAAAGAACAAAGAAAGAAAGAACAGTTACTGTAGCAATATATTATATATACAAAGTTAAACATAACTACTGTAACAGTTCTCTGATTCGGGAATGGGCTTCGTTTTGCGGCAGGCTTCGTCTATGGCATTCCTCATGTCTTTCTCGGCAATTGTCTTCGTCTCCAGTCGCTCCAACAGCCTTCCAACCCTCTCTTCAATTGTAAATATCTTTGTGGCTAACCTTGATGCTAGATTCCTTCGCGACTTGCAGGCACTTAAAGCGGTATACAAAATGTCGTCGGGCACGCTGTACTCTTGCAAGTTGCTACTGTAGTTTAACTCTTGCAATGGAGAAGAAACAAAGCAGGGAGAGCTAAATGGTGTTTGCGAGGGTTCAGGTGTCACTAACGCCGGCTCAAAGGGTGGTGGTCCCGTTATTCGGCTTATGGTTTCTGGGCGTTCCGATAGTTTCTTCTCCAGATCATCTAACCTTGCATTCAACCCCTTCTCCAGAGAATCCAGCCTTGCAAAAATCTTTGCATTCTGACCAGACACAAAATCTTGTAACTTCTCTATAAGTTCGGACACGTCATCCCAGGGAAGCTGGAGCGTCTGAGAAGGAGCATCGGGAACACACCGTGATAAAGGGAGGGGAGAACGAATTTCGTTGTCTTCAACTTCTACAGAGGATGCTGGGCTTCCTAAATCTAACACGATCTCAGCCTGTTTTTTCTTAGTTACGGACGTGGGCGCTTGAACACTGGGTGGTACTGTACCGTTATCCTTCACTATGGCGTCATGTAACTTCTTGGACTTTCCCCAAACGATTTTAACTTTTTCTCCAACAAGCCGGCTTCATTTCTCCCATTTGTACGAGGCCATTATCCACACGGGCATCGGTTATTCCAAGATAACGACCCAAAACATACAAGCAGGTACATCAGGGGTTATTTCGAAGAAAACAATGTCTCGTGGTGGAAGAGTCCGGTTGAGAGCCCCGATCTAAACCCAATTGAGAAGATTTGGGGATCAATGAAGACGTTTTTGAGGGACAAGTATAAACCGAAAAATTTGGCTGAATTAAAAGCTGGCATCAAGGCATTTTGGAAAACTCTGATGCCGTCTGTTTGCAGTAGGTATATTGACCATATACAGAAAGTAATGCCAGACGTCATTAAAGAAGATGGTGGTCCCTCTGGGCATTGACTGTATTCATTTTATCGATACTAACCTTATTGTTTTAAATTTTTTCAATTCTTTCGCGTATATAATTTTATTCATCCAAAATTCATTCTTACGTACGTACGTATTATCAGCGCGCTCGAAGTACAGGTATATACGGATTTCATTAATGATACTAGATTACGAAATTTACCGCAGATGCCTTTGAAGTATACCGCGGACATCCGGACTAATCAATTGCGGTCAATCGGGGGATTTCCGCACATCATATTGTGGAATAATATGCGTTTCTTTTGGCATGTACCGTAGGTATACATATATAGGGTTGCCTAAACGCATTTGGACAAGTACATGAACATGTACGTACAATGCAGGCACGGATACATATAAATGCATCCTGAACACATCTGTGGTGAAATACAGGGCCACTGCATTTCACTGTGGATATGGCTCTCCACATGTTGTAAAGTAGAAGTTTCATTCATTAAATATATTATATGCCATCAAAATTTCCTGTTATATACCGAAGGATGCTCTCAGGGTCTAGAAATTAGGAAGCACAATAGTCTAAAAAGATTACACATGTTTTAAGGGAGTCTACAGGCTACATTGATCACTAGATGAGCTGTATTCTACATTTAATTTGTCTGTACATCAAATATGGCAGTGAAGTAAGGTCACTCTCTGCAAAGTGCTAGAAATGGGGCGTAATGTTTCGATCAATCACCACTTATGTATTTGCCCCAGTTACATACGAAGAGGATTAATAAAATATCTTTAGTTTCATTATAATATAGATGGTGTAGTGAACAACCTCATACCTCATCACACTGCTGTATGTCCAAGTCATGTTCTTTAACAAGCCAGTCAACCAAGTCAATGTTATCCCCCATTGCAGCTCGGTGAAGTAGGGTTTGACCATACTGTAGGGAAGACATAGTCATAGTACACTAACATGAGGATAAAGTAAAAGGAGGCAAATCCTAGTGGGATGGAATGAATATAAAATATAATTATTGATGTAAAATAATGTATGACAAACGTTAGCTTATCATTCATCAAATAACCAGGAACAACTCACACCACAACCACATTATCCCAATTCTCCATATTGTGATACATGTGAGTAGTCTATCTTTATTGTCAACTTTACTAGACAGTAAGTTTCACAGAATTAAAGTTGTGGAAAATGGGCAGTGGTGGGATGTACCAGGTGTAGACCTGTCAGCAATGTGAGCCCGGAGAGTTATAGAGTGATCATGATTTTATAGAGCAGTTATGATTTGGATATTTTAGATGGCTGTCATAAAATAAGAAAAGAAACAGAGAATTGACAGGTAAAATAAGGATGTACCAGCTGAAGAAACATCGTAAGAGAGGAGCAAATGTGTGAGACGATTAAATGAAGAGCATTTACTAGGAATATTGTGTAATGGAGTCGTATGACTACTATATACCGTACTTTGGACTACTGTTATTAGGCTTGTAGTATTGGAACTGTAACTCTTGTATTATGCCTACCTTTAATTACATGTGATATTATTGGTTGCTCTGATTACTTTTTGATTGAGTAATAATATCAGTCTGTGAATGGTGAAGACACGTGTCAGCGACTTTACAGTGGAGGTCCTACCGAGACCGATGTCAATTGAAGCAGACCCAATTTTCTGGAAGCCAAATTTGTTGTGAATCGCGAGAATAGTGGTTTTTGCGTTCGTTTGTTTTTCTGCTACTGGATACAGCGATATGGCTGAGCACATCGTCAAGAAAACTGTTACCATCACTGCACCGCCCGTAGGTTTCCCCCTGGACCGTCCGGTACCGCTAAACGCGAAGAAATTGACAGCTATCGTTATCAGAGCCATCGCTGTGGCTTTAGAGCTACCCGACTCCGGAACGCACGAGGAAAAATGATCGAGGGCAAGTTAGCGGAGCAACAGCATGAGCCCCAGAATGTACAAGTGACGACGGAGGCAATGACCCAGAGGGACCAGCTGTTTTGTCTCTACAATTACATGACGCGAAAGGCGCTTTTCTTCAAATCGATGTTCACAAGGCACAGGAAAGATCGCCAAATGACTCAGAACGATCTTCAGCATCAGAAGAGGAGCTTGGCAGTATGCAACTTGGTGAAGATGACGTATTGGCCAGGTTAGACATGGCAGAGGAGGAGAATAGAGCCCTTGAAGAGGAACTTCGCGAGTTAAGAAGCCAGATCACTAAGGTGACACAGTGTATGAAAGATTTGTGGAGCACAAATTGTTCCCTGACCAGAGAATTTGAAGAGGTGGTGAGTAGCAAAGATGATGAGATTGCATGCCTAAAGTGTCAATTGTTAGACCTTACTGGAAGTAGCCCAGTCGACCATGATCCTGATGTGCCACTGCCGGTCGACCCCCGAAACACTAGACAGAGTGCTCCATCAGACGTGCCAAGAAATGAACCACTGCCCATGAGACGGGGCAAGGTAAGACTCATTCTTGGGGGAAGATGTGGCAATTCGCTTGGATAACTGGGTGTCTACACTGAAGAGAGCTGCTGCTTGGAACCACTGGTCAACCGAGGACCAATTCCTCCAGCTAGTGGTACACCTTCGAGGACGCGCACTCCAGGAGTGGGACTTGATCTTGGATGGAGAGAAGAGTCAGTTCCAGCCTGCCATTGAAGCCCTTAAAGAACGTCTGGAGCCTGGTGGCCAAATACTGGCTGTTCAGGATTTTCTTCATGCCTCCCAGAGGGATGATGAGCCAGTGTCACATTTTGTCCGCAGATTAGAGAGGAGTTTCCAGGTAGCCTATGGGCGTGATGGTCTTGGCAACAAGACCCGCTATACGTTGTTGCATAGCCAACTACAAGAGGGTTTGCGTTACGAATTAATGAAAGCATCATCTGTTTCTGGTGCATTGACATACCAAGCATTGGTTAAGGCTGCGAAGAACGAGGAGAGATGTATCGAGAAATTGAGAAAGAGGCAACAATACCGGAAAGCAGGCGCAAATCAACCACTCACCCCACCACAGAACACCGGTACCCAGCTGAGGACCAGCTCCAATCGTAAGCCATCTGCAGGAGAAGGAGCTGAAAGGAAACAGTCTAGGTCCATTCGATGTTACAACTGTGGAGGAAATGGCCACTTTGCTAGTCAGTGTAGGAAGCCTAAGAGCGAGAGCCAAGGCAGACCGCCAGGGAAGCCGTCTTCCCGAACCACCGCAAAGCAAGTACGAGCTGGCAAGGACCCCTCAACTCCAGCACACACCATTGAGGACCCCTGGGAGTTCCAGATGAGGGTAGTGTCCATAAAGTGGAGCTTCAGGATGGTGGTAGTGATCCCAAGTGCGTATCCGTTCTTCTGCATGGAGTGTCGGCGACTGGACTGGTCGATAGTGGAGCAGACATCACTATAATGGGTGGAAATCTTTTCAAACGAAAAGCAGCCGTCACCAAGCTGAAGAAGAGAGATCTGAAAAGGACTGACAAAACTGCGAAGATTTATGACCAACGATCTTTTACGTTGGATTGGATCTGAGTATTGAGTTTGACAACAAAGTGATGAATACGCCAGTGTACCTCAAGATGGATTCGCCCGATGACTCACTCTTATCAGAAGGGGTTTGCCGCCAACTTGGTATCATTCAGTATCACAAGCAAGTCCGCCCAGTGAAGGAAACAAGCAAGTCTGGAGCCTCAGCTCAACATTCCCCACCGCAAGGGCCTGGTACAGTACCTATCGTGAAGGTTAGTCTCATCAAGTCTGTGCATCTCCTTCCTCATCAAAGTGTTGTCACTGACGTAGTGTGTTCGGAGAGAGGGACCATTCATCTGGTGGAACAGATAGACAATTTCCAGGACAAAACGACCGTGCAGGTGGAGGCTACTTTGGTCAAACCCGATGTAGATGGGCTAGCCAAGATTATTTTGTCAAACCCCACTGGCCGCTCCTGTGATGTGGAATGAGGTACAGTTGTGGGTGCCGCTCATCCAGTCGCAATAGTTGAGCCTTCCAAAGAAGTTTTTCAGTCATTGGGAACAGATGGTATGCCAGATGTTCGTGCAGTCCTATCGCATTCAGAGCGTTGCGACTTCCTTCGGAATGCCATTGGAAAACCAGACTTGCTAGTCCAGGAGCAGACCCAGTGTTTACACCAACTATTGGAGAAGTTTCATGATGCCTTCAGCCTTGATGAAGATGAGAGGGGAGAGACAGACCTTGTCGAGATGGAGATCCGTACTGGAGATGCCCCTCCTAAGAGAGTACCTGCGAGGCGAATGCCTTTGGTAGTTCGTCAGGAGGTTTCGCGACAACTGCGTACCATGCAGGAGGCTGGTGTGATCCAGCCATCCAATAGCCCATGGGCCAGCCCCATCGTTATGGTCCGGAAGAAAGATGGCTCCCATCGATTTTGCGTGGATTACCGGGAGCTGAATTCCGTCACCAAGCTGGATACATACCCCTTGCCGCGAGTGGATGATCTCTTGGATCAACTTGGAAGTTTTTCACTACCCTGGATCTCGCCAGTGGTTACTGGCAAATTCGTGTGGATGCCGATTCCCGAGAGAAGACTGCTTTTATAGTACCGCAAGGATTGTTCGAGTTCAGGGTTATGCCTTTTGGTCAGTCAAACGCCCCTGCCGTCTTTCAAAGATTAATGCAGCGCGTCCTGATGGGTTTGAGTCCTGTTGATGACCAAGCATTTGTATCAGTATACATCGACCATATATTGATTTTTTCATCAACCTTGGAGGAGCACCTTCAACACCTAGCACTGGTGTTGGAGCGCATTCGTGATGCAGGATTGAAGCTGAAGCTTTCAAAATGCGAGTTTGTCTGGAAACAAGTTGAGTACTAAGGCCATATACTGACACCAGAAGGCCTGAAGACTAACCCAAGGCTAACCCAGGCGGTGGCTGATTTTCCAACACTCACAACAGTGAAGGAGGTTCGTCAGTTCCTGGGCCTGTGCTCCTACTATCGCCGGTTCATCTGCCAGTTCGCAAGAATTGCCCAGCCACTCAATGCTTTAACCAGGAAGAATGCAGCATTCAATTGGAATGAAGGTTGCCAGACATCATTCGCTAAGCTAAAGCAGTGTTTGAGTACAACCCCTGTGCTCGCCTACCCGTCACTGGATAAGACTTTCATGTTAGAGACTGATGCAAGCATCCTTGGGTTGGGTGCTGTGTTGTCGCAAGTACAAGATGATGGACAATCCCAACCAGTTGCTTATGCCAGTCATTCTTTAACGGCCCCAGAGAGGAACTATGCCATCACTGAGCTGGAGACTCTGTCGTCTGGGCCATGAGTCACTTTAAGAGTTACTTGTATGGTCAAGACCTCACGGTCCACACAGACCATGCGGCCGTGAAGGCAGTTCTCAACACCCCTCATCCTAGTGGGAAGCACGCTCGGTGGTGGATGAAAGTGTATGGGTTAGGAGTTCGTAACCTTAAGATTGTCCATCGACCTGGGAGAATCAACACCAATGCAGATGCACTTTCCCACTGTCCGGTGGAAGGGGTGGGGGAGTCTGAGCTACAAGTTGCTATTGTGTCCACAAAGACATCGCACGAGACTGCCGTCTCTTCAGGCCCACTTACCGACACGGAGATCACTTCATTGCTGTCTGCTGAACCCACTACTGAGGCCATGACTTCCTTCAGAAGTGAGCAACAGAAGGACCCTAAATTACTCAGTATTGTCACTTTCTTGGAAACAGGCAAATTGCTCGATGATGACCATTTGGCTAGAAAAGTTGCATTGCAGAGTCCTCTGTTTACCATGGCCAATGGTGTATTATACATGGTTGATACCAAACGGAAGGACCAGTCTCGAGTAGCTGTGCCAAAGCACCTGAGGTCCAATATCCTGGATCTGCACCATCGTGGTCCAAACGGAGGACACTTCTCAGCCAAACGTACTTACCAGAGCTTAGTTCGAGTTTGTTGGTGGGAAGGATGTACCATGATACCCAGCAGCTTGTGAAGAATTGTCCTGAGTGTGCCATTGTCTCGGGAAATGGATGTCAAATTCCTCTACTATTACAACCCATCCCAGTCCAACGACCCTTCCAGATTGTCGGAATGGATATAATGGAGCTTCCAGTTACCAGCAGAGGAAACCGTTATGTCCTTGCTTTTCAGGACTACCTGACCAAGTGGCCGATGGTGTATGCGATGCCTGACCAGAAGTCACACCGTATTGCTAGACTCTTGGTTGATAAAATCGTCCCATTTTATGGAGTCCCTGAATCGCTTCTCTCTGACAGAGGTGCTAACCTGTTGTCACACCTCATGACTGATCTCTGCAGGATGTTGGGAACGAAAAAGCTGAACACCATCGCCTAACACCCTGAATGCTATGGAATGGTTGAAAGATTCAACCAAACCATGAAGGCAATGTTGCGAAAGCATTCAGCACGATTTGGGAAGCAGTGGGACAGGTTTCTCCCTCAAGTTCTTTGGGCATATAGGAATATACCTCATGCAAGTACTGGTGAAAAGCCATCCTTTCTACTTTTTGGAGTAGATTTGCGTTCACCTACGGAGGCCGCTTTCCTACCGCTATATGAGTTGGAGTGAACAGCCCCTGAAGACTATCGCGAGGAAGTCATTACCACTTTGTCATCTGCGTGGGCTTTGGCAGTTGAAGCCATAGAGGAAGCACAGGAGGTGTACAAGAGAAACTATGATCACAAGGCCAGACAAGGGGACTTCAGAATTGGCCAGGAAGTGTTGGTACGCTTTCCGCAAGAGGAGCAGGGCAAGTTGAGGAAACTTTCACAACCGTGGCATGGCCCCTATTGCATTGTGTCCTGGGATGACCCTGACTTGACTGTAGCTAAATCTTACTTTACAGCAGAAGACACTATCCAAGTACATCAGTCCAGAGTGTGTATCTGTCCCTCCGGGTTTCCCCCAGGACACTATTGGTATGGATCAAAATGTCACTCGGGGTGTGCTTTTCCAAGATGGGTACAGCGGTTCACAGAACAGATGTCTGAAGATTTGCAGAGCACATCTGAGGCTCGCATTGCTGACAATACACCTGTCGGGCAAGAACCAACACTTGCAAGATACAACCTATGTTCGCGTCCTCTTCCCAGTGATGTCAAGACGCTCGGGTCGAGCTTTTCTTAAAGGGATGAGTGATGTAATGGAGTCGTATGACTACTATATACCATACTTTGGACTACTGTTATTAGGCTTGTAGTATTGGAACTGTAACTCTGTATTATGCCTACCTTTAATTACATGTGATATTATTAGTTGCTCTGATTACTTTTTGATTGAGTAATAATATCAGTCTGCGAATGGTGAAGACACGTGTCAGCGACTTTACAATTGGTCAGTATATTTGGGTGTGCAGGGAAGGAGCAGGGGATTTCAGTGTACACAGGTTTGCAGGGTTGTCTACCTCAAGTAAAATTGTACATGTAAAAGAATCAAGTTTGTGGATGAGGCCAAATGCAAAAGGAGTATGAGTGAGAGTGGTGTAGATGTACAAAATGACCAGGGACTGAAGCTGGAACAGTTCATTTATGTAAATCCTCCTTGAAATTACTAGAAACAGTTGGGAATGTAGCAAATGGCAACCTCATGATGGGAGACATCATACACTCACAACATTTTTATCATAAGCTAAAAGATGCTGACGCATTCAAAGAAAGCAACCTCTAGGATGGAATAAATGAAACTATTATTAAGAATTCAATTCACATAAGAAATTCCCATTTGAACTACAATAACACTCTGAATGAACAAGTTAATTAAGTCAGCAAATACCTGTGTGGGGACATATGTACATAAGTAGTTGGTATTATTAGTGTCAGCCAATAACGTACAGTGGTGATTGAAAGTAATAACCCTACCAGCTTACAATTACCTCGAGAGGCCTTGCAAGGTCTCACATCCGCTCGATGCTTGTTATCACAACTTTGTATCACATTAACACTAACAGTGTGACACGACTAATAGCGTATGAACGATGTAGTCGTAGCTTAATTAACATGCGAAAGATGCCTACGCAAGCCAAAGAATCGTTTCTAGAAAATGAAGGGCATAACGCCCAGCAAAATCCATTCAAATTTTGTGCGAAGAAGGCATATCTATAGCAGCGTCTGTGTGAAGATGGCCAATCAAGGTTCAGAGGAAAAAAAATTTGCTCGTAAGAACATCACGAATTATCAAAGTAAGTAAAATATTCGTGGACCAATGTTCAAGAAGATGACTAACAATAGGGAGCTATCATGCCTATATTGAACCATTAATAAATTTTGAAGCGATTTGCAGTCTAAATTCTCCGTTCAAGATTGAAACATTGATCAATGTAGTGCCAAAGTTCATACAGTTAAAATATGATACGAATCACCTCGGTTACAATTAGCACCTTCGAGAACAAAGGGTTTAAGTACACGTATGAGTGCACGTGAACACACATACGAGCACATGCGTTGGGAATGCCTCACGAGTTTTAGTATCATCACCTTCAATCACCACTGTATAACATACACAGTTGCAATGTTACATTAAACCATTTCTAGAACTTATGTACATCATGCTTACTTTATTCCTAGTCATCAAGTCACAGTTGTACTTGTTGAACAAATGTTTCACCAGAGAAAAATGGCCATAGCCAGCTGCACAAGTCACAGGTCTAAAACATTTTTCCTAAAGTTTAGGAAATGATGATATTGTGTAATCTATTGAAAATCACAGTATACGTAGGTGATAGTTATACTACCTCTAGGTCTTTTGTAATGGAAATAAACAGTTAGCCATATAATTGACAGAGTATCAATCTCAAGTGTGCCCTGTAAGGTTCTAGAGGGTTGTGTTCCTGCTGATTTTCAGGTTTAATGACGATTAACACTGAAAAAGATTACCATGTACAGAACATAATATATTGTACAAAGGGTCTATGCTGTAGGTTGATGGGGATGAGCACCATTGTGCATAGATTGCATAGATTTGGTACATCCGATGATTAATTATTTGGGTACAACTGGGTGTAAATGATCATATACATACACAGGGGTATACTGGGTATATACCGCACAGCGGCTTCTTTCAAGTACAAAAACGTCCATGAAAAATAATATTCCAAAATCCACAGAAACAAAAGAGCAAAGACTTTTATGATGAAACATTGGACTTCTAGTTTTTTGCGAGAGACAGAAAGTAGGTTGTCAGGATTAGAATTAAAACGGAGGACGTGACGATTTCAGGACAATACAGATGTCAATAGAGTAAAAGTACACATCAGAATCATTCAAAAATGGCTGATTTTACACAGGAAATTCTCAGAATACTCCTTCTTAGGGGAAATATGTAGTCATGTCAAAGACTATAGTACATACATGATTCTGTTATGGCCTACCTGTTGAAGCATAATATGTGTATAGCCATTCTGTTCTCCTATGACATTACATGTGACATAAAATTGCAAAACTTATCGTTATAATCAAAATTAAACTGGCTGATTTTACACAGGAAATTCTCAAAATATATACTCTGTTAGAGTCATTATTTAGTCAAGTCAAACAATATAGCGTAGGTAACGTGTATTATGTCCTGTCATTTACATGGGAAAAATATCAGGTCATTGGTCCCTCAGAGTAATAACACACCTTGTCCCATGCATTGGGAGATAGACTGAACTGTTCCACCATTCTGTCAAATAGGTCAATGTTACCAACATTAGCAAGAGGAAACAACACACTTTCTCCAAACTACAGAAAGAATGATATTATGTTAATCATAATGTAAACGATATAAGTAGCTACATAATAGTACAGTGAATATTTGTTAATCCGCCGCAATTGGTTCAGGTGAAATTTTGGCAGATTATACTGATCTTCTTTGAGATGTCTCCTACCATTTGCCATGCAATTGGTACGTTCCATGTCTTCCAGAAACGGTCTGTGAGTATTTTTTACATTGTCATTGGATTCCTTTCTGCAATCAGAAGTCTACTTCTTCTGCTTCACTGTCAAGTCCATATTAGAACACTTTGCTGCTATTTTGCTCTACACTAAGACAACTTCTTAAAAATTGGCAGATTATCTGTAAATAAAGTCCATACAAAAGTGCAAATTGGTGCACAGAAGAATGGCGGATGGCGGAATTGCAAGATGGCGGATTACTTGTATAACGTAAATATACAAGCGAATTCGTTTCATAATAATATTGCGTATAAAACAGTTTGGCGGATTAACTGAGGGGAACATTTCCCATTCACTGTACCAGCAAAAAACCAACCTTATCAGTAACTGGTTGGAGTTTACATTCATCCAAGAGCCAGAGGAAAAGTGAGGCATTACCACTTCTGGCTGCTGCAAACAACAGATTTCGACCATCCTTATAATGGATAGAAATTGAGAAATTACTACACTGTAACAGCAACTGCAACACATTACACTTACTAAGTTAGGCAAATATTTAATGTAGTAAGTGGTTTATATCAAACTAGATTCTGTTAATATTTGTTGATAGGACTATGTCAACTTCTGCTTTAAAGCGATGATAGATAGCTGTAACAAATCATACATATATACAGTTTTCTTTTATTGACGTTCCTTTCACATCCGTAGGATAAAGTATTTCCCAACTCCATTGCTTCTGGAACTGAAAGTTTGGGAAGATTAACAAACATAAATTTCATATTTTAGCGAAATACAAATTATTATAATAATAACTCATAAACTGAAACCTGACAGCCCCGCTAGCTGTCCTCCTTGTGGGTACAATGTTACTGTTTGTAAGCTAAATGCCTGCTGACATAGATGCGAATCTGGATGTACTAATTATCATGACAGCATAATTAAAAGTTAAAACAACAAATACCAATTGAAACAGAATCATCTGGTTCATTATGACAATCCAAAAAATTAATACTGTCATCCATGCAGAGTTAATGACACACAGTATGTACAAAATACCAATCTACCCAATGAGTGCAGCAATAGCTCACCTCAGTAGCAGTTTCTATACTACACTGCACCTCTTCTATCAGGTATTTCACAATATCAATCTGACCTCCTCTTGTAGCAGCAAATAATGGGGTCCATTTGTACTAATCAAAGATGAGAATATTGAAGATAATTGGTGCAAATTAGTATGTAACATTTACTGATGCCAAGTACTTCCAATATACTATAATATTGAGTCAATAAAAAAAACTATTAATATATAGCTGCAATTGGAACCTAAATAAACTTTACACAATATATGGTAGAAGTGTGAAATAATCATGTTAATTAAATACAATTATCATTATGGACATTTATTGTCATGATAATGAGTTAAGTATAATCGTGTTATTGCTTTCACTCTTGTTTTCTTCCAGAGATGCATGTAATTAAGTTGAAGTTTTTCTGGCTCAATTAAAATCTTGACTGAACCGATTTATGTATTGCTTTACCAATAACTTCATTAGGTTGACAGTCTATGTATTTCAGCTACCGTACATGCGGAAATTTTCGCAGTACTTAACTTTCACTGTTGCATAACTTTGAGGATTTTCGTGGATGTTATTTTTGCGGTTGTGGGCCAAATCAAATATATTATTTTTGAGTTTAAAAGGTTCGAGTTAGAGAGCTTTATCCGTGGTTTCATGTTTAATATGCATCGTGGACGCCTCGCGAAGAAGGGGTACTTCATTGCGCTCGGAAATCACTAATAGAGAAGATCCCTATGCTGTAGCTGTCGACATCTTATCCAAATTCAGGATGAACAAAAATACTTGAATCTTTGGTCAATGCTTTATTTAAAATAACACTAAACCTATTGTCCTTTGCTCTGTTGTAGTCGTGTTTTGCAACATGCACTGTTCATCGAAAATAGATGGCCACTTTATTATGCTATGTATTCGCAAGTACCATAATAATAATTCGCGGATTAAACTTTGGCGGATGACTAGGCATTCCGCGAAAACCATGAAAGTTTAGTACCGTGAAAATTTCCATGCATATGGTACTTTGTTATTATCAACCTATTTTCCTTAACAGTAATATAGTCACAAAGCAACAATAATAATAACAGCAATAATATTATAATTATAGTAAATTCTGAAATTACACCCAAATAACAGAAATCATAATAACTGCATAATATGATATATATAATAAGGTAAAGGCTCCTAATTTGGAACACTTTGAGCTTTTAACAGGAACAGCTCCCGGATGAAAGCATTACTCTAGCTTAAATCATAGTAAGATGAACAGCGACTATTATACTTTGCAACATGACGACCGGTAGAATTGGTGAAATAAAATTGCTTCAACTTTGTGTCAAATTCTGATTCAAAATTCAAATTAATTTGAGGTCTCCTCTTTAGTCCTGACACAAGTATGAAGCTGAAATGTGAATCCTGAGTGCAGGCTACTAGCGCAATAATAAAATCAAATGCAAGATACAAAATAATAAGATAATACTTAATTATCTTATTATTAACTAGCAAGTGAGCCGAAGGCAGGCTCACCTGCTACGGCAAGTCGTGCGCATCTTCGCTGGTGGCAACAGAGGGTAGTTGCTATATATAACGACAGTAAGTTTAAAATTTGATCGTTGGACGACAGTCAATCGAGTCGACCGATAACCGGAAGTCTCTGGGACGATAATTAAAAATGGCCATCAGTCACGAAGGAAAAAACAGAAATAGAAGGTTCTCTCCACATGGACAGTTAGACGGTTGATTTTAACCCGTGGAGGACACTTCCCAAACCATACTTCATAATCCCTGAGAGTTTGGTGGCACCCCGTGGAGTAGTTTTCGCCCGAATCGCGAACAAACAAACAAACGAACTGAATTATATATATATATATATATAGATATCGAAATTTCTCAAGTTGAACCATCAAATTTATCAGCAGGAAAACTTAAGTTTAAAAATCTTTGAGAAATCTAAACTGAGATGCACATTAGGCTCTGACACATGCAAACTATACTGTTTTCAATTACTGTTGCAGTAACTGTAGTGAGGTGTACATTAATTTATAACTTTTTACTGAGGTTGGGAAATTGGAGAGTGATGAGCCTATCAGCAATGCCAAACAGATGTCATGAAATATGGAATTACTCGATAAACATGTTAAAGACATAGGATTGTGGTATATACACCTAATGAAGATTTACCTTTCCTTTCACATTAGGGTCACAGTGGTAGGTGTTCAGTAACTCTTGTAGGACTTCCATGTGTCCATTGTAAGCAGCAAAATGTATTGCTGTCCATCCATACTAAGGGATGATTAGGAGATATTATGTTTATACAAAATCAAAATCAATTATTCTGTGGATTAAATATCAGTATCAATATAATTGGAAATTGATTATTTTTCAATTTTAATTGGTAAACGAGAATATTTGTTTGAATCATTGGAAATATATTGTTGAGGTATATTCACTCAAATAAACCTTAAAGGGACACTGCATCGAAAAATTAAACCCGTTGTAAACATTACACGTCGAATATTAGATCCGAAATCGGCGCCGTTAGTGAGATCGAGCTTCGTAAAGTTTCGTTTTCGAAGACATTTTCACCCCTTTCCGCCATTGTGGTGTGACGTCACTGGCGTGAAAGTTGATTTTACAGCTATCGTACTGTATGTAAAGAGCGAGTCCAATCCGCCATGATAACTTCACAACAACTTTATCTACGTCCTCAAAACTACTTCACTTGTACCACAGCTAGTCTAAATCATGCCTTATTGTATGGTTTTCGGTTGTAACAATGACAGCAAGGCAAGGCACTGGACTAAAATTAATGACTGGATTCTGCAGTAACTGATCTTTTTCCGGACACTCGTATCTTCCTTCATACAGAAGCTATGGACTTGACACAAACACCGTTTCTTAGCTCTTCTTCCTTTTAGTGCCGTCCATAAATTCCATTGGAAAAAAGTATTCCATCGCTTTGTAGCAAAAATTTTTGCAAGCAAATTGATCAATTCCCGGACTATTCGATCAATATTAGAGGACAAGAGCTAAAGCATGGGTTACAAGTTGTGAAACGTCTGGAAAACTACACAAATAATAGCTTTACATGTCTACTTATTAAATATTATCTAAATATTAAAGTTAAAGGTGCATATGTATTACTTTGAGGAAATCCGAACAAGTTTTCTGACCACCTGTGACAGATTGAATTTCGACCGATTTTATACTATTTTTTAGAATTTATATGAGCTGAATTGCGCCATTCAGCCCATATAAATTTCTACTGGTAATATAAATTCATCCGAAATTTGGTCTGACATAGGGGGTTGAATAACTTGTTCGTATTTCCTCAAAGTATAATATATCGACCTCTTATTTTCAGATTTTTAAGTAAGTATTAGCTCGTGTGTGTATCCACCGCATGGACTGACGATAAGCGGCCAGTCGAAAAGTCGCCAAGGAACGGGTACCTGAATCCTCAAAACATACTTCTCACATTGCTACCAGAGCAGTTTGCAGCACTTCCAAATCCAAACACACTCGCTCGTAGCTTGGATGGTTTGTAATACAAACATTTCTGAGTCTTTCCCGGCGATTTTCCAATGCTTCGGTTGTCATCAAAGGTTCGACGAGGTACGGTTCTACATGCTACGACACGGTGGGTTATGGAATTTCACGCCAGTGACGTCATCAAGATGGCTACCACTACCTAGGTTTTGTGGGTTATGCGGCGAAATTTCTCCTAAACGGTACATCGTACAACGGTGTCATTGCATATGAGTTAATTTTTTGGTAGTATCTATCATTTTAAGGCCATTTCATTTTTCGATGCAGTGTCCCTTTAAATTGTAGCCATGATGATATTATTAGGTGGGACACAATCAATTAATACACTGTAGCTCTCCACAAATGATACCATACACTTTTGCTTGTTCATAATTATTATGTCACAGGATTGTGTGGGCAGTAAGTAATCTATGTAGAAAATACCAGACCGGGATACTGGTATATGTATATGTGGACGATTTTCCAACAATGAAACATGAAGGTACTACCATCTGGAGATGACTGATAATGGAGAGCTAACAGTGAGAGGAGCTTAATTATGAGCCTCTATTCCTACCAGCCCAAATACAGTAATTCAACATTATGATAACTAGTTGTGAACAAAGTTCAGAACCTCGCAAATAGATCTTGCATATCAAGATCTATGATATGACGTAGTTCAGTGACATCATCAAAAAATGTCTTCCAAAATGGACGTCATGATGGCCGACCATTTGGTGTCCCGAACGACGAATTGGCGAACCCCTACTCTTCGGGGATGGAAATCGAAAAATCGTTGTGCAAAAAAGTTGACAATTGTTATTTGAATTGTCTTAAGGTACTTGGTAGTGATGCAGTCCGAAATTTGTCGACGGGAGGAATTGAAAAGTAAGTGCTCTTTTAACGGATCGTGTGTGAACCACAGGCAACCTTTGTCCAAGTTTGCCATTTCAATATATGCTGCGACATTGCCCCATTACCGTCGGTGGGACGACTTAGTGCTGATCGATTCGTTCAACGAACAATTTGCATTCAAAGAAACCAAAAAGTGACCTAAATTGAACAATAGTGGCGGCCACCGCAATTAAGAGCGTGCATGGGCGGCTCGATCGGACTCCCCTAACGAACGGAAACAATTACTTCGCTAACGCTCGGTAATTAGATAAAAATTGGAAACAGGTGGTCTAAAAATGAACAACCTGAATGTACATACCTTATTCATGACTAGTGGAATAATCTGTGAGGATTCTGAAGCAATTTCTTTTAACGTTGTCAGATCACCAGTTGCAGCTGAAGTAAGAATGGCTGTCTGCACCTAGTACATGTGAACAGACACAAACAGAGTGAATGAATGACTAAAAATGAGCAGAAATGAACTTGATTACCTGATCAGTTGGATCAAGACATGGCTGAGGTTCTATCATTTCTCTGAATAACCTGTAAGTAGGATTAGAAACAGTTCAATGATATCTGAAATTTCAATGAAAATTGACCCTCAGCCCTTACTAACTCTATAGAAATCCACGTTATTCCTTCCTGGGGGATTTCTTTCTCATATTCTAATGTAACCTTGCAGTGGTATTCATACAGCAGCAACTGCAGTGGGAATATGATATTAAAATTGTACACAGATCGACTAGCACTACAGCAAATCTTAGAAGAAATAATGCCATTGCAAGGATATACAGAAATTATAAAAACTATGTTATGAGTGACTGTCACAAATTTTCATTCTCAACACCTCACAACTTGAAAAGCAATTTAGCTATTAATAAATTAAAAAAGAACTGACAAAAAATGACTCCATTTTCTCATGGCTAGTAGCACATTTTGCATTTAAATTCGTCAAATTCTGATCTTCAGAGCTTTAATGTGAGGGAACTATAACACAAAGTCGTCTTAACACTGTCAGCTATTTTCAACAATTAATAACGCAGTTATTAAGTAAATGTTCTGATGTCTATTGAGAAAATCATGTCTTGAATTGCTATAAAGTTACAATTTATTGCAAGATTCATCTACTACACAAAGTGAGGTTCCAAACTGTAACGAGAAGTTAAAAATTGACAAACTGTATTTCCTACGTGGGTTAATCTACAAATCATGCATGCAGGCAAATTTTGCTGTACATAAAACATCCAGGTCTTTCAAATCATCAACTGAAGACCCTAGAATACTAATAAAAATGTATTGATTGAAAGTCTATAATGTTTAAACTTAAAGTGACTACAGTACATGAGTGCACATCTCACCAGGCGATTCAAGTGCTCATACAATTGTGTACTTTGTGGACGCTTCTTTGGGTCATCTTCCAAACAGAGAATAACAAGTGGCTTTAAAGGATGGTCCTGTGGCAATTTGGAGAGATCATTACCACGGCGAAGAACCTCCTTCACTGACCCGATGTTGATTGGAACCACAACAGGCGACTGCTGGGTAGCCACTTCTAGCATCAAAACGCCAACAGAGAAGGTATCGATTTTTTCGTTGTATCGACAGTCTTGTCGAAGCGCTTCGGGTGGCATATAGGTAATCGCTCCCGGACCAAGCGAGTTGAAATACACCGCGGTGTGATCTTTCAGTCGAGACTGACCGAGGTCACCAATCTTAACAACGCCATCCTCGGTGATCATGATATTTTTGTCGTTAAGGTCTCGATGAACGATTGGCTTTGGGAGAGAGTGAAGGTAGCGAAGTCCTCTAACGATGGACAGACATATTTCAATCGCTTTTTGTCGACTAAGCTTCTCTTTATTTCTCAGCAAATACTCCCGAAGGTTTTCCTTCATCCTTTCCATTACAAGAATCGGTTCACCGGTTTCTTCATCGTGATAAGCGCCGTAGAACTTGACGATGTTAGGATGGTTGGCCTTTTCGAGGAGCTGACATTCTCGATGAAAGCTGCTTATGAGATTCTCTTCGGTTCCCTCTGCTTCAAGAAGTAGTTGGTGAACTTTTTTCACGGCTACCCACTGGAAATAAAAAATCTGTTTACTAGATGAAAAAGATCTAAAAATAAGTCATTTTGGAAGCTAACTGTGGTGAGACAATATATTGCTAGAAATAAGAACTCCTGTTCTGCAAATCAGTTTTTCCATCTAGATTCAAGTAGGTCATGTACTAAAATCATTTTTTTAATTTTAGTATTGAATCTTATTATTAGAGATCAATATTGTAAGAATCTAAATTCAGCCAAAATGCATGTGTTTTTAGGCGTTGCCAACATAGTATCAATAATGAGATTAAAATAAGAGAAAAACTGTGAAGTAAAATTAAATAATACTTGTGTAAATGATCAAAAATGAGTTCCAACAGAAAAGGATGCGACTTTCAATGCAAATAGAGTGATACCCGAGCATGGATGGTCACTGTCAAAACTACTCTGTGAGTCTGAGATTTCCATCACTGCCCGGCCCTCTCCATTAGCAACTGCTCTGAAAAGACTGGTGTATGCAACAGAGCACTTTCTCCTTGCTTAAATCCCTAGCAGTTCCGTCTGCAGGAATTCCATCACTTCCGTCACCTCACTAGAAAACTTCAGATGGTGTACGTGGCAAAACGCAGTCAAAATCAGTGCCATGTTGGCAATGTTGGACCTCAGAGGGATCCTCAACATGACCTTTTGGTCACACATCAATACATCAATGTACTGTCCTCCATTTCATCCAGTGAGCCAAGCACGGCTATACATAAGGGCCATGTTTAGCTGGTAACCTCAGCTTACAAATTAGGTCCAGTGACTGAAAGTAGAAACAAAAGGGACTGTAACAAGCATTCCAAATGCACACACAATTTATATATATCTGACCTCTTCAATGCACAAAATGTGTGCCAACCACTCGGCAATGGACAACTTTGAGCGCTTAGGCTTTAACTTGGACACAAGCATCAATAGAGAGTCCATTTCTGTTAAGGATTACACAAATTATATACTGTAACATTACACTCAAGCACACTGACATGCAATCTGCATGAGCAACACTAAACATACCATGTACGAATTCATTCTTGCAAGGGCAGAAATTAAAACTGACAATACAGACACCAAGCAGTCCATCCACTTTTTTGAACATTGCGAAATGCTTCGAGAAACGAGGATGTCGTCTCAAACCTCTTTCCATGCTTGTGGAAAAGTTCTTGAAGCAACTGTATAGTGAGAAATGCAACTATACATACTACCCTCATGTACTGTATAGCAGACAAATTGCACTTACAAACAGAGAGATCTTAAAGGAAGGATATCAATGACATCCACAATCTTCTTGTATGGGATTCCTCTATGTTCAAACCAGGTAAGTTGTTGAGGTCTCTGGATGCATAATCATGGTTTAGCTATGTCTCAACAAAGCAAATATGTAGTTAAACAGACGTACCTCAGGAACTCCCGTGACAGCCAAACCTTCTGGATCATCGAGGCTTTTAGGGGCCAAGTTGAAGAGCATCTTGTCCAGTCTTCTTTTTCAGCTGGTATTGGCAAAAATTTTGTTAATGAGTACGTTCCCAAAACAGAATCCATCCGTTTACCATCCAACAGATGTAATGCCTATAAAAGAATCATTACTAGAGAGTCCATCCACGTACTTTCTAGTTCCTTGTCTTCAGTTTCGCTGAGAATTCGAGACGATAATAGTTGCTGTTTCAACTCCTCTGGAGTAAATGAAGACTTCTAGGCATTCTTCCGGCCATTTTCGAACCTCGCACGCGGCAAATTTGAGAGAAGGAACCAATCAAATGAACTTCCGCTGAAACGCGCACGTACGCAATCTGAAAATACGGCATTAAAGTTTCATTTCAAGATTTGCAAATACCAGACAACTGGAAGTTAGCTGGCAGTGGAAGTGGATCTTACATTGAAACAGGAATGTCTAATAATTATCATAAAACAAATCTTGATACGAAATAAAATCACTAACTTTAAGTTTCTTTCTATTATTGAGTTATGGTTTATGTAAGAGGACTGGAAGTAAGATTTAGCCTTGACACTGATCTTAAAGTGAGACATTGAGTCATCTAGGTTTTAGTTTGGTGCTCCTGGTGATGAGATTGGAGTTTCAATACAAAATTTTTACATCTAGCTACAAGGTTATCCTTCTTCTTTAAAGATTAATTTCATTAGTTTGGTCTGAATACAAGATTTTTTATTTCCAGTGCCGGTTGACCGTTTAGTTCTCCTTCATACACAGTCCCCCACGCACCTCGATTAATCTCTCTTCCGATGGTCAATGTAGCTGGCTTCGGTGGGAAAAGACTCTCCACTGTTATACGACGGTGGGAGGCAGCCATTTGTGGACACGTCACAAATCGTACATTCCTCAGGATGAACATTCCAGCAAATGTACAAGGACACGCCTAATCACAGGTATCAAAACAGAAAACAAGCGGAAGATCAACCTGAAATAACGGACCTGCGGCCATCTTGAAACGACGATGTGTGGGGGGCGTGTCGCTTTAAACTGAGTGGCTGACGGAGAATCATTAATAATTTTTGGTAGTCTTACTGATGCTATCATCCTTTCGCTTGTCTTGTCGCTAGTTGATCAGTGTGTTTGGTCTCGCGTAGCCAGCCCCTTTTCCGACCGTATCCTCATTCGGGCGCTGGGCCGAGATGTTCCAAGTGACTTCGTAGGCGCCCATAATAAACGCCTGCCCAAGTTGACACCAGAACTTGTGCAATTGAACGCTTAGTATTTCTTGGTAAGATCAGAGGGTGAGTGTTATGAGTTGATATCGAAGCAGTTTGTGGTTGGATATACATAGGTAACCTTTGCACACTTGATGTGTGTAACTTTCGGACACCCTCACTGGTACCACTGTGTCGACTCGTAGGGTTTTCATTCTTGTCCTCTTTTTTGTTACAGTACTTGGCAGCCATTTTAATAGCAGCTTTCTATCTCTTGCATGCCCAGATTGGCATCTGTTGGTGGATGGTAAAGGTATTATACTTTTGCACATCAAATGTTACATTAATGAGGACAATGACCTAAGAAGTCACTATCTTTACTGCTGTCACTTGCAATCATTCATACATCAGCTTTTGATCGGCCTGGAGATTGTGTACACATGATGGTTATGTGTACCTACTTCAGATGTGACATTCATGACTCAACACTGGCACCACAAGTCACTATCTGGGCTGTCCTTACTAGCAGTGATTAGTATATGTGTCTGTAATTGATTGGCCTACAAGTTGAATAAAGGTATATGTCTGTATATGCAAGTAGTACAGTCTATCATGGGGTCTTTTGGGGTTTACTGTGATTCATTTCATATTCACTTTTAATGGGAAACAAGAGATCCATAAATACCATATGTGATGTAGAGAATGTAATAGTTACCCCTGTGAATATACTAAGCATGATTTGGCTTGTCCATTGAAAATCAGAGAGCTTCATATTTAACACTATTATATACAGTTTTGTTTGAGAATAGGGTTAGAAATGCATGTAATTTTCAAGGTGTGTAACAAGGCACACAGCTGCACTTTCATTGAAAGCTGTTTTCCAACAATTGCAGACAGTTCACAGTGCAGTAAACAATGCACTGTACCCTGGCATCCCTTGATGTATGATTTTATCATAACATAAGTACCCCTTTCCCTACATTTGTTTCCTCCTGCTCACATTCTGATTCAATTTCAACTGACTGACATTACAGAGACTCTTATTACTCTACGTTTTTGGGTGTGAGTGTGGTGTGTACTGGAACTATAGTAGCCCATGTGTTATATACCAGCAGTTCATTGTTTATATAACTACATATACACCAGCAGTGGTTTATATAACTACATATGCACCACCACTGATAGAGTCCCACTGTAATACATGTCATACATTGTACAGGGTGGTGTGATTGCTATAGCTGCCTGTGATGATGACGTACGTACGTAGAAATGATGCATCTGCTCGTAGATATGAATTTGGTCTACAAGTAACAGACCAGGATGAGGTTTGTATGCCTGGTATATGTGTATGGAAGGTATATAGGGCGTGGCATCCATTTAGGGACACCATGAATAATCGGACATCTGTACTAACCCGTGCGGAGGCCGTTTGTTACAATTCTTGGCTCACCCGATGGGCAGACAAAAATATCGTGGTATACCGAGAGAGAACTGGATTAACACTTCCTAACAAAGTTACGATTGAAAATGTGAAGTGTCCGAAAATATATATTTTGGGACGGAAGGCATGTATTTTGGGACACTTTGGGATGAAAGCTGCGTAGGAGGCTCTGTTTGGTTCCCTCTGCTTTAGGAAGTAATTTGTGAACCTTTTTCACGGCTACCGGTTGACCGTTTAGTTCTCCTTCATACACAGTCCCCCACGCACCTCGATTAATCTCTCTTCCAATGGTCAATGTAGCTGACTTCGGTGGGAAAAGGTTATCAACTGTTATAGGTGGGTGTAGTGTCTATGGTGGGTGGAAGCATAGATATTATGGTGGAAGGAAGCCATCTTGCGATCACGTGCACCCGGCCAACTTCGAGTTCCAGTTGTGCCATGTCAAAGCATTCAGCTGTAGATCGCGTCATAGCTTACAGGAACCCGAAAAATGGAGGTCTTCGAATGGATCAGGCATGCCTTAGCTACCACAACTCCTTCATTAGAATTTGAGTCACTATTGGTTGTTCTGGTGAAATATGGCGTGACATCGGATCAAACGGCGAGTGGCATACCCATACCACACAATTCATTCCAGACCTATGCATAGCAGACCTAGCTATTATGTGTAGCTATATAGGCGCTGTACTGTACTGTATTATAGAGCTACATTGTATCATAATAGCATTGAGTATCTAATTGTGATAAACCGTTACCATTAACAATGGAAGACTGTGGTTAACCTTAAAACTCTAGCATTTTGAAGTAGAAAACTGTTCATTCGCAAGTTACCAGAATCATACCGTGATCGGAATTACCCCATTTTGTCTTGCTGTACTGGAAGGTACTTATACTGGTTTACTAGTACATGTGTAGATGTGCTAGTATACTAGTATATGTGCCAGTGTACCAGTAGTTTTCAATTGTACATTGTATACATACGTACATGCGTACCAATGTACATACATACTCCCACATGTATTAGTGTATGCATTGATACACACACGTGCAATACACTGGTGCTAACATGCGTGCATATTCTTCTTTGTATAGTTCATAAAGGATTTCCTATGCAAGTCGTCTGCCCTGGCTCACGTACTGGAGGTTGGCAACCCTCAGACCACAGTGTTAGGACTGCAGTGTATTGACAGCCTGGCCTCTCGGTTAGTACATTATGCACCATCCAACTGTGTAGTTCAGTGAGTACCTTATAGGGCATGGCAAATCTGTACTTCTTAACAGGGATTTTGCCGTCCGTCAGTGCCAGCTAACACAGTGTATCTGCACAAGGGACCTAGTGAACTGTATGTGTGTACTAACTAATTGTACCAATGGTGGTACACACACACTAAGTAAGTACCTATATGGTACTAGTGTGAATGTATATAGTGTGTGTTCTGTACTCTCTCAAGTGTCAGCATACATATCTGAAGGTAACAAATGGTTACCCGATTATTATGTCTATGCATGTTCACCACTGGACTTTGTCCCCATGGGTGGTTTAATCCACTTAATTAGATTAATTACACTATGTACAGTACATATTGTGTATTATGTTACTGTTTGCCTTTTCTTACTGCTACTGCGCTAAACCAAAAGTGACTAGCTGACCGTTGCTATGCATGTTGTGGTTAGCCTACCTGATAATACCTGAGACAAGCCTCACTAAGAACAGTCCACCAATTCCCACGTGTGTCTACTAACTTGTTAAACTTCACTGGTCAGTGTCATGCCAGTAATCTTCTAATCTTGTAGTATTACCAAACAGTAGTCACTATGCAGGAAGTCCATATGAAAGGGCCTCAATAAGAAGACTTTTTCTCATAACTGTTTGCTGATGTAGGTTTGTTCTCCTCTTAGTAAACTCGTCCCTAAGGAGTGCTGGGAATGGTGCTACTCTGTTACCATGGCACCCCTCAGTGAAGCAGTTACCTCATTCAACAGAGACATGTACCCAGTGAGTGATGGTGGTCACAGTGCTGTGTGTGTGTGTGTGTGTGTGTGTGTGTGTGTGTGTGTGTGTGTGTGTGCGTGTGTGTTTGTGTGTGTGTGTGTGTGTGTGTGTGTGTGTGTGTGTGTGTGTGTGTGTGTGTGTGTGTGTGTGTGTGAGTGAGTGCGTGCATGTGTGCGTACGTATGTCTGTGTGATACATAATACTCAATATGTGTGTGCATTTATGTCTGTATTGTGTTTTGTCTATTCCATTGTGATTGAGATGTAATATATATGTAATATATTTTCATGTTTTTACATGCACATGTACATATACATGTGCATGCACCCATCTCATGAGTTTGCTTTGTTTAGTTTTATGTTTGTGTTACTGAAGTTACTCTCCCAACAATTTAACTGTGCTAGTCAGTACTACATACCTACAATCACCCTGTGTACCTACCAATCACCCTATGTACCTACCAATCACCCTGTGTACCTACCTATCACCCTATGTACCTACCAATCACCCTGTGTACCTTCATACCTACCTCCTGCAGTACCTCAACCAGTGCCTGAGAACGCTGACATCTCTGGTCCTAGTCCAAACTCCTTCTGGGGTACAGTTCCTCCTCACACTGCTCAGACCGTTGTTGACTCACGGGTTGCTGTCCATCCCTGTTTCCCGATCGGGATCAGAGACCTCTGGTGATGAGGTCTTGTCTGACCGGGAGGGTGCTACACGACGACCTGGAGGACTGGCAGGGACCGGTTCCGACTCTGACGTATCAGATTCGGAATATTCTCTCAGTGTGGACTTGAAGTCAAGGTGAGAACAATCTTATACGTATTTCATGTATTGTACCTATGTATGTGTGTCTTATTTGTGTTATGTTGTACATACTGTATTAACATACTCTATATAGTACATACACACTCTGCACTTTTTATGCGTACATGCAAGTGGACTTACTGTATACACATTGTGTTGCACATACAGAGTATCTACATTCACATGCAGTGAATTGTCATTAATCCGCCACCATTTCATCCACCAAACCTTATCAACCTCAATTTCCCAGCACCAATGTAGCTGACAAGCTGTAATGTATATCCAATTCATTCATCAAACTCGAATTACAATGGATTAATGAGTATTCACTGGACATAAATGCATTAACATAATATAATATTTACATGCATATGTACATATGTAATCTTATTTACTGTTATCATATTGTGTACATTCACAACAAACATGCCATTTTCTGCAGTAGTAATAATTACAGTGAATCATCGTTAATCCGGCACCACTTTATCTGCCAAACCTTTTAATGCGCCACAATTTTCTAGTACCAATATAATGTACAAGTACCAATGAATATCCAGTTAATCTGCTAAACTCGTAAATGCACCATATTCTTTGAAAATGAATTGTGGCGGATTAACGAGTATTCACTGTATGTTTATACATACATGATATGTATGTCCAGTATGTACTGTACACAGGACTTGGTCAGCTCGCATTCGTCAGCAGTCCTACCAGTGTCTGTATTCACTCCTACATACCATGGAGAGGAAGGAGGTGTTCTCCTACTGGTCCATGTTCCTCACCACTAGCAACACCGAACCACCTGGTCCAACCATACTCACCTGCTTGGTGAAGGAATCCTCCAGTAAGGTACACACTGTGTGTGCACGTGGTTTGTAGTAATAATTGCATACATGCATGCAAGCTCATATGACATACCATGTACGTATGTCAGTACATCATATATACAACATGCTATATATTTGTGATTACTTACATACCTACAGCATGTGTCCATGTCTTAACCAGTATAGCATCCGTTGCTAACGCTTTATATGTTATAAAATTGCTGTATAATAGTACTGTTTCTATGGTAACAGATGCTATACTTACATTACATATATACTTGGTCATTGTCTTTTTGTTCAGGTTCGTATGACCATAGCAATGTGTCTTTCTACTCTGCTGGAAGGAACCAAACCGCTCCTGTCTGCAGCGGATGATAGGTACATATGTATTCGGCTGTAGGCAAACACATGCACACACATGCACATTCAGTATGTATCAAGTGAGTATGCACAGTGTAAACTGTACAATGACACCTTCATGTAAGACCACTTGTCATGACTAACCATTATTGAACCAACCAGCTATATGATATGGACCTACACTGTGTGCACATCTGTTCAAAGGCCACCCGTCTACAGGGATCACTTTCTCTTGTCACTTTGGTGGTGTTCATATGGTGGGATTTATATATAAGGACCACCCAAGGGACTTGGGAAGGTGGTCTCTATGGACAGGTGGTCTTCATACAGAGGTGCTGTAATGTGTATGTAGGTGAGTTGATATATTGGATGGCTTGTTAGCATCATTTAGGACAGGTGGTCTTTGTGTGGAGATGGCCTTTGTAACAGCTTCCAATGTCAGTATGTAAACAGGTTTTATTGTACGTATGTTCACATCACAAATACACAGACACATATGTATGTACACATGTACATACCTACCTCTGTGTAAAAAACTCATTCATACATGAACCCATGCCGGCATTCTCTCTCTCCACGTATGTAGTCTCACCTCTCCTACTGCTCTATCATCACAGACCTCTGCAGTCACATGCCTTCATCCCATACTCGCACTGGCTGGGTGGCATCCTCAGGGACATTCACAGAGTGTTGCTCTTGGCAGTGTCAACTGAGGGAAATAGTAAAACACTTGTTCAGATTTTGAAGGTACATATATACTGTATGCATATCTCCACAAACATACCTATAGTAGTACAGCGGTGGGTATGCATAAAGTGTTGCTAGTGGAACCTGTCCATAAAGGTTACTCAATGAATAAAGAAAATGTGCCCTTGCCTCTGTAGATAGGCTTTGTGTATCTATAAAATTGAAGTATGCACCTTGATGTAATGGTATCCTTTACATATGTATGTATATATGTATATGATCATAAGTAGGTATGTACATGCATATTAAGTGCATACATACAATACACTCATACATGTAATAGCTAAAGTACCTCTGGAGAAGCTGTAGCGGATATACAGACACCTTTGCCTAATTGAAACCGAGGGCGAAGCCCGAGGTGTCAATTAGGCAAAGGTGTCTGTATTTGCTACAGCTTCTCCAGAGGTACTTTAGTTATTATGTGGTATGTTGCGTGGGCACACCTTTGATGGGACGATGATTAGTAGACGTGTGAAAAGGAAATAATCAATCATCCACAATGCAACAACAATGCAACATCGAATGAAGTGTGCGTACATCAGGGAAGTGTGCACACATCACGAATGTGTGCACTGCTTTTCCTTTGAAGTCGCCCACGCAACATACCACATAACTACATACAGATATGCACATATGTACATACGTATACATGTGTGCCTACAGTAGTATGGGTGATGAGTAAGATTGGTTACTGGACAGCTGTACATTATGCTTGATCCTCAACTCATGATTGAGTGTGCAGTGAATGCTGTATGAACTGTGCATGTGGTATGTGTACTGTATGTGTGGGACACCTCAGCACTTTGTAATAGTGTCTCTACTCCTGGTCACTGCGTCTTTCTGTACTTTTTCAGTGCATCAGTTCTCTCCTGTCGAATGTGCCGTACGCTAGGCTATCAGAGCCATACCAGATCAGAATGGCTTCCTCTTTAAAACCACTGCTCACTTACAGAAGTTAGTACGTACACCATCAACAAATATTATGTGCACTAGTATGTACTCTTGGTATGCCAGCATACTGTACGTATGCTTGTAAGCACATGCATGCATACGTATGTGTGCCGTCTGTACGTATTTAATCTCTTTCTCTGTCCTATGTGTGAATATGTACATACAGGATACAGTATATATGTATCTGCATACTTACTTTAACATGTTACATACTGTACATACTTTCTGTATGTGTCTTTGATCTCAGATGTGGATGTTCGCGTTGCTTGCTTCACTTGCTTCAACTCGCTGTTGTCCAACGAGTGCAGTGATGACGTGAGAGAGTGGATCTCGAGATCCGTCAGTCCCACGCTACCGGAGGTCTGCATGGAGCAACTTCCCCCCAACCTTCATCCTCAAGTGATCCAGATAGCAGCCCTACAGCTCTTATCGTCGTTGGCAAAGTGTCACGCTAGATCGTTACTGTGAGTGCATGTTAGTGGGTTCATAAGTGTGCTCTCTACTTGTAAACAAGGCTACAAGTACGTATGTACTGTAAAGATGTACGTTATGTACTGTACAGATGTACGTATGGACACACTCACTTTGTTACAAAGAAAAAAGTTTGTTTTTTGGATATTTGTACATATTTTCTCACACTCTATGATTCTTGATGATTATTAGAGTTGAGTTGAAATTGATAATTTCGATATGAAGTGCTATTCATGCATATGTATACATGTTATTATAATGCTGTGAATCATCTTTGTTGCTAGTTTATGAGATGTCTTCTCAATGCCCACAATGATACATCCCATAGCTACATTTGTGTGTATGTGTGTACCTGTTTGTTGTTTGATGTACGTAGAACTCCATTTTCCAAACTAATGGAACAGTTGTCAATATGTGTTGATGCCCCCGAACTGTCGATCCATGCCCTACAAGTGATGGAAGAATTTTGGAAATCGAGGCAGAATAACAAGGACATAATGACTCTGGATAAGGTACATGTGTGGGTGGGTACACATGTACATGCGTACATGCATAGCAGTTGTTCAAATAGTAGAGGCTCTTTTCTTGATGTTTCAAATGGTGGCAAATGGTCTCAGAAGTTATAAAGCATTTGAAATCACAAGTAGCCATTTCATTTTTCCTATTCATACACAATCTGTTCAGTGCTGTGGTTGGTGTTATACCAATGTTGTATAGTATTGAAAATGCTAAGCACCTCCGAATCTAGATTACAGGCCACATATGCAGCTGGGAGTGTTTCGTATGTATTGCTAATACCCCTCCCCCTTCTCTTTCAAGGCCTGCAGCTCCTGGTCCAGCCTCCTGCAGGGTCCAATATCCAAGCATCTACAGGGCACACACCACCCCTCCATCAGCTCATGTTGTGACCTACTGGCTACCATTGGCTCTGATGTGATGGGAGAGCTCAAAGTATGTACTCATACGTACATCAATACACACACACACATGTGCTGCACGTTCGTATGTATAATAATATAACATGTATCTCCATGTAGTAGTTGTACATACTCAATAGACGTACGTATTATGTAAATGTGAATCTAAAATTTAAAAAAAATACTGTACATACACAGCTCTCTTATGTACACACTACATATATGTATGTACTATTGTATGAGTGTATGTACATACAGTATCCACGTACATAGGATATGTTTGTCCATTTTCTGTAGCAAAGTACTTGTGTGTTCATATTATCCATGATTTTGGGCATTGCTAAACACGAGACATCTCAAGTACAGGTACGGATGTGTGTGCAGCACTGTGAATGTACTAATATGTGTGAATGTGCATACATGCGTATGTTCATCTGTGTTAACACTGTAGGTTATGCATACATATGTACATGCATTTCGTGAGTCTTGGTTTAAGAAGTAACTGTAGGCTATCTCACATCATTTTCCTCTGCAGGCATCTGCCGTTAGAACCCTGGGTGTGTATATACAGTATCCTAATCTACAAGCAGTGAGTGTACCAGTATGATGTGCTATCAAATTGATGTAGTGTGCCAGTACAACTCCTTTACTTACTCTACACAGGACCTATCCTTTCTCATGGATGCCACTCACATCATAAGTGAACAGGTGAAATCGAAGGATCTGCCAATACGCGTGCAAGCAGCCTGGTCTCTTGGTAACCTCTGCGATGTGCTACGTGGGCGGGAGGAGGTCCTCACCCCCCTGGTGTATGTCCAGCTCCTGGATGCCTGCCTGTCCACTTGCAAGGACCATGAGCGAGTGAGGGTCAACAGCATCCGAGCACTGGGACACCTCCTGTATGGACTGCAAGACAAGCATCTAAGTGAGAGACACAGTGTAATTTGCATATGTATTGTACATATTCACAGAATTCCATTGTGTATATGGTAGATGTATATGTATGTATGTATATATTGCACATGGATAAACATATTTCCACACTAGTTGCACTTAAAAGGTGCAGGTCATGGATATGCTGTCTGTGTATTTAGAATTACTTCAATTCTCATGTATACACTGGAGGTACAGTATCATTGCATGCACGTACACTTGTACTGAGCACAAATGTACATATGAACATGTGTTTGCTTACATCTATACATTGCTGTAAGTACAGTTTTGTATTTATTATACTACTATCCTGTGTTTAGCATGCATATGTATGTACATCCACACACACTCTACGTACATACGTGCGTATTTGCATAATATCTTCATACATACCTTAACTGTACTTTCTGTAACTATACATACATATGTACATATGTATGTATGTACCTACTGATGTACATATGTATGTAAATACACAGGTGTTGTAAGTCCAAAGTTGCAACAATGTATGGACTTTCTCTCGAAGACTATATCAAGTGGAGCAGCTAAAGTGAGTTTGGAGGAACTGTTCAATGCTATCTCATCTTCCGTACATATGTACGTCCGTACTCAGGTATCAATGTTGCTTATGTAGGGTGTTTATACTCAGTCAAGCATAACATTGTAAATACGTATGTACATACGTTGTTGTGTATGTACAATATGTATGTGTGAGTAGATATGTACTGTACTTGCATGCATGCATGCGTACGTACAGTATGTAATCTTATCTCCCACTTTCACCTACATACGTATGTATGGGAAAGTGTGCATTCTCCCACTGATGCAAAGAACCTCATTTTGTCACAGACTGCACACACACATAAATCACTGCACACAGGTGTGCTTCCCCTACAGAAGTACTTCACACTTGTTCTGATTGCTATGACACTGCTGCACACATTGCGTACATATTGTCCTGTACACAGATCAGATGGAATGGCTGTCACGCTGCCTCCAACGCCCTGTCTTCCAAGACTGTACTGGCACAGTCTTCTGCAGATCAGCTCTTAGCTGCTCTGACCAAGACTCTGTACACCTGCAAGAACTTCAAGGTTAGCTGTTGTTGAGTGGTGTACCGTTTACTTACTTTGGTACACACATACGTACGTATAATATATTATGTGTATATTTTGTGTCCAGGGTTGACATGTACGTATAAGATGTGTGTGCAATGTAGCTTTGATCATGCACATGTATATGAATGTTAACATACTGTACTTACAGTATATATTATGTCACATATAGTATATGACACACATACACACATACACAACCCCCCCCCCACACACACATAATATCCTTCTTCAATTTTGTATTTCCCTTCTACAGGTTCGTGTCAGTGCAGTCACTGCATTGTGCTGTGTTCACACGTACCCCACACCGATGGTGGTGTGGGAAGGGCTGATACAAGCCATTGAAGCAAGCGATGAAATGAAGGACTTCTCCGAGTTCAAGCACCAGTCAACGCTGCAGTCCAAACTGTGTGACCTCTTGTGCCACCTCATGCGGACCACACTGGACAAGATGAAGGGCCAAGTGGACGTGTTGCTGACTCAGCACACTGACCACATTGTAACTTTTACCTCCAAGCTGAAGGTTAGGTGACATGCACAGGATATTTAACTTGGACTACGTATCTTCACTACTTACGTATGTAATTGAGGGCTGGCATGTTTGTAAAATGATAAATGTACTCATTATCAAACAATGTAGGATGAATGTACATAACTGCATTATTACACACATGCTACATACATGTACATGTACTACATGTGTGTGTGTATGAAATGCTTAGTGAACTCTCTTGTTTTTCCCCCTCTCCCAACAAGCCACTTGGAGACAGCCCTGAAGGTATGTGTATGCAGCCTGTGCATTGATGTGCTGTACGTGTACATGTGTATATTATATGTAGATGTATTATGTATGCTACTGAATAGCAGGGAATTTTCAAAGAAGATTTCACAATTCATCATTAATTACCATTGGTTTTGGTGGTTTTGATTTGGGGATATTTGAATTAATGCATTGTAGTGTCATTTGTGACAGAATTTGTATGTGTGTCATTCCACATATCAAATGAAGCGCAAACAACACGAAAATGAATCCTTGTAACATTTCCCTCCACATGGTAGTATAAGTGTCTCATATGTTGTGGCCATTGGGTATGTGTCCATATGTTTATCACACTTGGGCACTGTACATGCATTACATGTGTGTACTGTATGAACACATTGTGTATGTTATTGTATGTCATTGTGTGTACTGTTACAGTGTATGTTACATGCAATGTTTATCCTCCCTTGTAATACAAACCTTCAAATCTTCATTAGGTGGACTATCTCAACTGTGGTCTGCAGCTCAACAGAACAATTTCAAGTCAATTCAATCTTTGTTGTCTCCATTTATCACTGTACAAGATAATCAACAATAAATCTAAAATATCTACTGCTGCTCAAATTTTTTAACGTTTGAAAACTGTTGTTGATTAATCATGTACATATGCTGTATCAGCAATTTTTTTTCAATGTTGCTATGTACATACGTACGTACATGTGTGTGCTTGCATGTGTCACATTTGGATTTGTTCAACTCATGATTGTATGTATGTGTAATAATTCCAACAAAATTATGTTTTCTATTAAATCATCGTTGATTGATTTCTTGAATATTATGTGTATTATATTATAAAATAAAAGTGAGGTACATGGCTATATACGTATTTATTACAAAAATTAATAATGACAGTCTGGAGAGGAAATGCAACAGCATTACCAGTACAGTGGAACCTCTCTATTACAAACCTCTGAATTGCAGAAACCTCGAGCTCTAGATCTATAATAAGGACACCATTCTGTGTCCCAGTGTAGTACTGTAGTGTATTAAGTGACCTCTGAATTGAGGACACCTCTGTAATAAGGACTAAATTTAAGGTCCCAAAGTGTCCTACTGCATGTATAATATATGCAGTTAAGGGATCCCTGGAAGAGTGAAAGTATATATAATTGTTATGGTTGTGGAATTACTCTTCTGTATAATATTATACTCATGTAAAAATGATTTATTAATTTTATATCATCATTAGTTTTAAGCAAAATCATAATAATGTTAACGTTAAAAGTTATATTGTGCATATAGTCTAAAATCAATTCTTATATATAATATTACTATTATATAATATTATTGATGTAAATGCATTGATATATTATACATACACGTACATATTATTATAATAATGTATATTATAGAGGTCTATTGTTGTCTTTTTATACTACTTAATATTGTACATGTATATAGTATTGCTACATTGTATAATAACACTGAAGTGTGAATGAGTACTTGGTATATAGGGACATGGATGGGCAATATATATTGCTTTAATGGATTTACATTGCAGACATAACCCCCCTTCTCCTTTGATCTATGTGTCTTCTGCCCACACATCACGATACATGTAAACAGTACATCTACGTAAAATAAAATACATAGTTCAATCTGGAGGATGAGTGCACATGCATCATACATGATCACTTATTACAATTTGCATAATACTGTAGCCTATGATTGTACATGTGTATGGATGACCCCATGCAATTGCAATATGTCAAGAATATCATATCAGGTCCAAAGATTGCGACTGTTAGCAGCTGTTCGATTCAGTGGCCATGAGGTATAATATTAAAATTTAATGATATTATGCATGTGATATGGTCGCTATTCAAGCAGTTCTACATCTATATAGGACCAATAAATCTCACGGGGCAGAAACATACGTATCAATCCCATCAATCTATTATAATTTTGTTTGCTCATTTCTTTGTTAGTTTATTGTTAATAATAATTACATACCATACCACTATAACAAAAATTAGAAGCATAACATTACAAAGCAATACAAACTACGTATTAATACAATAAAAAATTATTAATAATAATTGTTTCTATTTTATTTCAAAATTCTGCAACTCTAATGGGAAAGAAATAATAATAATAGTTATAACACCCCAGTCCATGCAGTACAGTGGAACCCCTATAATCCGCCCCCCTGAAATACGGACACCGCGCTAAAACAGACGCATAATCTTCGAACCAACTTATTCCATATTGTAATGTATGTAAAGTGCCCCCTGAAAAACGGACTTTCATTATCCCGTAAAACGGACGGGAAAATATGAACCAGTGTATACAAATCAGTATTAACGTATACACAATAAAGCGGACAAACCGAAGTTTCTGAGGCTGTAAGATTTTCCCCAGTTTGTCCACCAATACCTTTGGTCCTGACAATCCATATGTGCAGGGGATTTCGAGGTGAAAATGTGATCATTAGGAATTAAGTATTCGTTACGAAGACGATTAGGATTGTACCGTATTAGCTCATATCTCTAAGAAAATTGAGGTTTAGTTCGACGATGAAGTGGAACCCCGGATTACGCCCCACGTCGTGCATGTCCATTACTTTGAATCCAAAGTGACACCTCTATAATCAGGACAATTCAAAGTAGTCCCCAGGTGTCTGGATTAGAGGGGTTCCACTGTAGTATAAAAAATTAGCTACAGTAACAAATATTATTATTACTAAACTTATCCCTGGAAAAGGATTAACTTTTTTAACATTTGACAACACAAGACAAAATTGATAGTTAACATTGGACACCTAGAAATTAATATACTATCATAATAATATGTGTGAAGTAAAAATAATTTTAAATTTAATTTTTTTAAATTATATATAATAATTAATAATTATATTGGTATGTGGTGAAGCATATATATATATATATATATATTATAATTATTAATAGAATATTATGTAGGTGAGCATATGAGTGATATTATATCGGCCCGTGAGTGCATATGTACTTACATGTCTGGCTATTGTTCTATGTCATTTTATTCTGTTAAGTTGTGAGAATAAAGTGTCTGATATTGTTCTAGCCCCTTTGGCAGTACATACGTACTCTAGGATCAACATTGGACATGATGCCCTCATAACTACACATAGTAACTTGCATCTGCTACTTAAAAGTAAATTGTCATTGAAACCATGGAAAGGGGAGGAAAGTGTGAGGCTTGACTGTGTATTTAGGTAATTAGTATAATATCAATTGAATGGGTAAGGTCAGCACAAACCTTACAACTAGTACTTTTGTTGTCGTCTGAGGTACTCCACTACACTTGAATGACCCTTCTCTGTAGCCAGCATTAATGGTGTCTCTTTATACTATGGAGAAGAGAAAAGACAAAGACTGTGATACTTGATTGATGGACAACTTCTGTATAAGAAGAATGAGTTGAAAGAAATTAATACACAAAACTGACTGGGGACAAGCCTTTATAACTGCCTTAGATGATGAGAAGGCCCCATCCACCACCTTGGTCTGCATGCATAGTAGATATCAGTGAGAAATTGATCTGTTCTTACGCTTAGTCTAGGTGTGAACTGCAATTATAGTGATACAGAAGTAAAAATTGGAAAAAAATGAAAAAGTGAACCATGCACACACACACACACACACACACACACACACACACACACACACACACACACACACACACACTGTGTTGTTTGTTGACACAGAACATTTGAGTGACTACATATCATTTCCTGAATGAACAGCACTACAAATTCAGATTGCTTTCTCAGAAAGTTACTTGAGTTGAATGAATTTGCAAATTAAACAATGCTGTGACAATGAGTAACTGTAGTGAGCAACACATTCCAAATCATGTCATACATGCATGCTTGTTGTGTACGTGTACGTGTACGTGTGTGTGTGTGTGTGTGTGTGTGTGTGTGTGTGTGTGTGTGTGTGTGTGTGTGTGTGGTGACATAGCTGTGCAGAATGAAGGAGTCAGACTTGCACTGGATAAGGAGGCTACCAAAGCATGGAAGGAAACTGGGGAAGTTTGGGAGGCTGTGAACTCCCGAATTATCACAGCCCAACTGAGGATAACCAAGAGATGACAAAGACGACAGGGGATGCCAAGGGAGACATCAAACAGTTATGCTATCATTATGTCTGTGTATGCACCTACCGCAAAGGCCACTCCTGGTACTAAAAGCCATTTTCTGGCTGCACTACAAGACACACTGGACAAAATTGCACCCTCTGACATTCTTCTACTTCTTGGCGATTTCTTGGCGATCCAAATGCCCATGTTGGTAATCTGGGCTCAGAAGAGGATAACTGGCGAGGGACACTGGGAAAGTATGGAGTGGGAGAACGGAATCGGGCCGGAGAAGACCTTCTGGAATTCTGCGCCACAAATCAGTTATCCATCGTGAACACATGGTTTGAGAAAAAACCTTGCCATCTCGAAATGTGGATGCACCCGGGAACGAAGAAATCTCACATATATGATTGACTATGTAATAATGAAGAGCAGCCAACGTGTTTTATGCACAGATGTCCAGGTGATGAGAGGGGCTAATTGCTGGACAGACCACCAGATGATCAGAGCAAAGATCAGGATGAGGTTTCCTCGCTGCAAATCCAACAGAGGAAATGGCCATGTTCCCATTGCAGTGCACCTTCTCAGTCAATCAGCATACCATGAAGCTTATCAAGACTGCCTTTGTTCAGAGTTACAAGTACACCAACACTCTGACAGTAGTTCTGTGGAACAGAACTGGGACACACTCAAAACCGGCATAGTCACTACAGCTGAGTCTTCCTTGGGTCACTCAAGGAGAAGACAACCTGACTGGTTCGAGGAGTGTGCTGATACTCTAGCTCCCCTAATTGAAGCCAAGAACAAAGCAAGGAACAAGATGCTAGCTGAGAACAGCAGAGCAAACCGCCAGTGTTTTAGAAGCCATCAAAGAAAAGTGAAGAAAGCAGTTGATACTGCCAAAGAAACATGGGTGCGCAATGTGGCACGGGATTCTGAGGGTGCAGTGAAAAATGGACAAACGAGATGGGACAGCATTAGGAAGCTGCAGATTGCTTATGAAGGCCGCAGACCAGTCAGGCCAAGAGTTTTAGTGAAGGAGTGTGGACAGCTGACTCAAAACCCAGACAAAGTTATTTCAAGATGGCACAACCACTTTACAAAAATCCTCAACATCCAAAGTGAGTACAGGGAAGAAATCATCATGGATATGATGCAGAAGCCCATCATATGGACATTCGATGACCCACCCACACAAGAAGAACTGGAGCTGTCATTGTGCAGGCTTAAGAAACGTAAAGCGGCAGGAAGGACAGGAATTTCCCCCGAGATGATTCTGGCTGGCCCCGTGGAACTCAGAGACAGGATTTTAACACTCATGAAACAGATATGGGTGGAAGGGACTGTTGTAAGAGACTGGAAAGATGCTGAGATTATCCCCATCCCAAAAAAGGGAGATTCGCGCATGTGTGACAACTGGCGAGGCAATAGTTTGCTTGATGTGGTAGGCAAATTCGAGCTAGAATTATCAAAGAAAGGCTGCAACAAATTGCTGAAGACATCCTACCTGATTCGCAATGTGGTTTCCGGAGAGGAAGAAGATGCACTGACATGATCTTTGCTGCACGACAACTGGTGGAGAAGACTCTTAAACACGACGATTCTTTGTTTGTCCTATATTTGTGGATTTGAGGAAGGCTTACGACTCTGTTCCAAGAAGTGCTGTGTGGACTGTTCTGAGCAAGTATGGCATCCCACCGACCATGCTAAACATCATCAAGTCATTCCACCAAGGGATGCATGCTACTGTGAGGATTGGCTCCACTACATCTGAGAGCATTGTACACAACAGTCTGAGGCAAGGATGTACTTTGGCACCCTCTCTCTTCAAACTGTACTTCTGTGCCATGGTGACCAACTGGAGAGATAGCTGTCCACAAGCAGGAGTAGATATGCTGTATAAACACGGAAGAAAGCTTGTTTCAGATCGTACAGCAAAGTCGAAGCTGCACTGTACTAAGATCACAGAATCTCAATTTGCTGATGATGCCACATTGTACACCACCACACGTAGGACATTTGAACACAGTACCAAAATGCTTGCTGATACAGCTCAGGAATGGGTACTGACTGTAAATGTCTCCAAGACCAAAGGACTGACGTTGTGGGACATCACACAAGTAGAGAAACAGACCCTGTTGAGATAGGTGGTGATGAGATAGAGATTGTCACCGACTTCACCTACCTTGGCAGTAACATCACACAGGAGGGGCAACTGCAGAAGGAGCTGTCAGCTAGAATTGCCAAGGCTTCAGGGCATTTGGCTGTTTGTGAGAGCCTATCTTTAACAATCGAACCTTATCTACAGACTCCAAAAGATGCGTCTACAAGGCAGTAGTGTTGTCAACTCTACTCTATGGGGCTGAAACATGGGCAGTGAAAGCTGTCCATGGCCACCTCAAGCGACTGAATGGCTTCCACAATCGTTGTGTCAGAACTATAATGGGTGTAACACGATACAAGCAATGGACTGAGCGCATAACATCAAAACAGCTCTCTGCTGAATTTGGCATGAAAGGAACCATCACTGACATACTCAGATCATACTGTCTGCGTTGGCTTGGGCACGTAGCATGAATGAAAGAGGATAGGATGCCTAAACAGCTCTTTTTGGGGAGTCTCTATAGACACAATAGGAGTGTGTGTGTGTGTGTGTGTGTGTGTGTGTGTGTGTGTGTGTGTGTGTGTGTGTGTGTGTGTGTGTGTGTGTGTGTGTGTGTGTGTGTGTGTGTGTGTGTGTGTGTGTGTGAGCGTGTATGTATAACGTATGTGTACACACTTGGAATGCATGTTGCCTGAAAGTGAATTGAAATGTAAAAGAGTTGTCCACCATTGGATCAACTAGTGAAGTGTATGGACTCATGATTGACTCACATCACACAGTGTCAGGTACATGCGACACTGAATGTGGAAACAACATACAGAATATACACATACACACAACAACTAACCTTATTTCCAAGGTTAGGATCAAATCCACACTCTTCAATGAGGTACTTCACTACTGCTAGATGACCTTCCCGTGCAGCATGGCGGAGACAGTTGTCACCGGCATTGTCCAGATCAAACCTTCTATCTCCAAACTTTGGAATGAGGTATTTCACAATCTCCACATGACCACCACATGCAGCAAGATGGAGGGTATTCACCTTGTCCTGTGCATTTGTACAAACAGAATGGAGAGAACACACAATTTTCATCCTGCACTAATTGCAAACAAAATATAGAATTATACATGCAATAATAGACATATATTGCAATAATATCACCATGTAAGAGTATGTGTTCGTGCTTGGATAATATACACATGTATTGGTATATGTTAGACTTGATCCATATTGCATGATGGGGTATGAGGTGTACATGTTCTCAACAAACCTGTTTGGTAGCAAGTACATTAGCATCCATTTCCTCAACTAGTTCTCCCACAATGTGGAGATGTCCATATCTAGAAGCTTGATGAAGAGCAGTCCAACCATCCTGAAGGTGACAATATAGAAAATTTAATATTGATAGTTGGGTAGCTCAGCAACTAAATTGCTACAGCGACTGAAGTCTCCAACACCCTCTGAATCACCGAGAGAAAGAAAAGTTCACTGTAACCCACCTCCTAAAGTGGAAAAAACATTCTCAAGGCCGTAATTCTTAGACCAATGCCATTTTGAATAGTATAGACTTGTGTTTGGTGGATTTAACTTGGATGTTTATGGTGTATCTAAGAATTATTTAACACAAATAATAGGTTATATGTACAAGAATAATTGGGATGCTTTGGCTGGAGTGGGTGAATAATTGGCTTAAGCCTACCTAGGAGGGATACAACAATTACATGACACACACACACACACACACTCACATCATATTTGGTGAAAGCCAATATTCCAATTTTTTTAGTGGATTGGCCTGAAAAGTGGTCCGGCAAATGCCGAACTTGCCGGACCACTTGCGCCGGCTTTGGTACATGACACAAATGAAAGTGTTTACTACATGCGACCAGAACTATAAATGGGGATGTTGATTATGTACATAATATGCATAGTTACACCACATACACTCAAATATACACACCATAAAACATGCATGCAAGCATTCAACCATTACAAAATTACTAAAGTGAAAATCAATGGAAAGACATTGAGCAATCAAAGATTCCACTGAAGACACTATCTGTAGAAACAATTCACTCATTTGACTAACAACATCCAGATATAAAGGTCTCATCTCCACACCTCTACACAGTGGCTTCAGGGTTTCATGTCTCAATAGTACAACATGCAATAATTGCAACTTTTCATCATGTTAAATGGAAACTTTTACTGTGACATTAAGTAACTGTAGTGAGCAACACATTCGAACACATTCCAACACATATCAACACATACTGTACATGCTTATTATCCCTGCACACTCAGGGAGGATACCACTGTAACACATTATCCATGAGCAAAGCAAACAAAGTCCTTGTGCAAATATATCAGAATCCAACCCACATACACACAACAACTAACCTTATTTCCAAGGTTAGGATTGAATCCACACTCTTCAATGAGGTACTTCACTACTGCTAGATGACCTTCCCGTGCCGCCCAGTGGAGACAGGTGTTACCATTATTGGTCAGATCAAACTTTCTATCTCCAAACTTTGGAATGAGGTATTTTACAATTTCCACATGACCATCACATGCAGCGAAATGGAGGGCATTGAACATGTCCTATGCATTCGTACAAACAGAATAGAGAGAATACACAACGTTCATCCTGCACTAATAACTATGATGATGTACAATGTATTCACATTCAAACAAATATTGCAGTAATACCATGCAAGGGTATGTGTTGTGCTTGGATAATATTATACACATATATTGGTTTACAATGAATATCTGTTAATGGATTGAGGGAAATTTGGTGGATTGATGATATGGCAGGTTATATGGATCTTTTTCAGGATGTTTGCAATTGTGTTGTCATGAAATTTGTATTTTCTTTATTTTTTTTCAGATATAATCTGCCAGTATCTCTTGCATTGTCGTCAGATTTCCTCTCTCTGTTATTGTAAATCTTCTGTTTCATTGTCAAGTCAACTCCAGAATGCTTTACTTCTATTTAGTTCTACACCATTACAACTTTTTGACACTTGGTGGATTATCTGTAACCGAACCTAATACAAAAGTGCCAATTGGAATGCAGGAGAATGGCAGATGGGGGAATTGTGATGTTGCGGACTAATTGTATAGCATAGACATACAAGTGAATTCCTTTCATAATAATATGGCGGATAAAACATTCGGTGGATTAATAAATACTCACTGTACGTTAGAGTGGATGCATGTTGCATGATGGTGCATCGAGTGTACATGTTCTCAACAAACCTGTGCAGTAGCAAGTACATTAGCATCCATTTCCTCAACTAGTTCTCTCACAATGTGGAGATGTCCACATCTTGAAGCTAAATGAAGAGCAGTCCAACCATCCTGAAGGTGAAAATGTGGAAATTTCAATGCCTATAGTTGGGTCTATACTATAGTGGTTCAGTAGTTGTTCTTTGTTAACCTATTGTAACTAGCAATTCAGTAAGTACAGTTGGGATATTTTTGTGGTTGGTCAGTAGCAGACACAATTATTGCGAAACATTCATTGATTATTGTGAGAAATTCCATCTAGGGTTAGACTGGATGACCGATGGGACTGCAATTATAATTCAGTGAAAAATAGTAATAATCTATGTTAAATCAAACCTGTTGAGGATTATTGGCAATTAATTCTCTTTTTAAATTAGCAGACACAAAGCCACAACTCATGCTCATGACTTGGGTCTATACTAGTGGTTCAGTGTGTGTGTGTGTGTGTGTGTGTGTGTGTGTGTGTGTGTGTGTGTGTGTGTGTGTGTGTGTGTGTGTGTGTGTGTGTGTGTGTGTGTGTGTGTGTGTGTGTGTGTGTGTGTGTGTGTGTATTGTGTGTGTGTGTGTGTGTGTGTGTGTGTGTGTGTGTGTGTGTGTGTGTGTGTGTGTGTGTGTGTGTGTGTGTGTGTGTTTGTGTGTGTGTGTGTTTGTTTGTGTATGTGTGTGACAGGCCCGTAGCCTGATAATCCAAATGGGGGGTGCTTTTCACAAAATTACTACTAGTATTTAGTGGTTAAGACAAGGACACAAGGACATTATGACATAAAAAAATGAGTCGCGAGGGTGCATAGCTCATTTTTTTATGTCCTACTGCCAGAGTGTACATGTCTTAACCAGCTACAGTATAGCATCCATCGCTAATGCTGTATACTGTTACTAGCACTTTATACATTATGAAATTGCTGTATGATAGTACTATTTCTATGGTAGTGGATGTTATAATAAAATAAGATGAAAGAGCTATTATAATAATAATTTACTAAAGCTTTTCTTTTAAAGCAGTTAATATGAAACTGTTCATTTACTATAGAAACTATGTATAAGCACAAATGTAATGAAAATGTCTGCTTAAAGTCAATTACTTATATCACTGTAACAAAATTGAGTCCAACTCAATTCTACGTGGGTGCAGCCTGGCATAGAGATCAACAGCTTCATCCAGGTCAACCGGTGTGTCATAGTGGATATGTAACAATGCAAGGTTGGAAAGCCGTTCCTTGCCCATGGATGCTCTCATGTAGTTGTTAAATCTTCTTAAGGTGCTTGCACTACGTTCGCATTCACACGAGGTGACAGGGATTGTGCAGGCAATTTGTAACAGGACAAAAATATTTGGAAAACTATCCCGGTCACATGCTTTGATGGCAGCTGCTGGTGAGGATGGCCTCTCCCCGGGAGTGCTGGCACTGAACTTGAATTTCCATCTCCGCAGCTCCATTTGGAACAACTCAGGTGATGGTAAGTCACCTTTGTAAAATTCCACAATCCTGTCCAAGTTGATGTTTGCATGCTCATCAGTGCAAAGGATGGAAGGTATGAGACCAAACAAGGAAATGGCTATGGCTGCTGTTGATGTGAACTGGCTTTCCAGGTGTGTGACAACATGATCCAAGAATGGAATGGCCATATTCAGCTGGTAATATTCCTTACGGGACTCTGCTTGGATATTGCCACGGTGTAGCTGCCTTACTGCTATTCTGGGCATTGATGGCTCTGTCCCCACCTTTGTAGCCAGTATTACACTGTGGTCATAAATTTGCGAGAATCCAACTTCAATATTGCGCCGTTCAGCTTTGAATGTTTCTCAATAACTTCGGCAATCATAGAATGCGCTTCCATGATGTCACTAGCTTTCTTCTGCAGTTTAACAGTAATTCCACTTAGATGAGAGAGATACTGATACACGGTTAGAAAAATGACCACAAAATTGAAAGATGTAATACTGGCCAGTATCCGCTGTGCTTCCCTGCTGCTGTTGGAGTCCCATTTGTCATACAGATCCCCATACGTATCCAGGTGGTATTGGTAGGCAATCATTTCTAATGCTTCGACAATGAAAATGTATGCTTGATAGAAGTGTTGGTATGCATTGTGTCGCTCTGCCCAACGTGTCTTGCAAAGATCCAACAAAGGCTTCCATCTACTGGCATCAGCTACATTATGATTTACAATCATTTCTAGAGCACCACTGCGTTTAGGGCTATTCAGAAAGAACTGCGAGCATGTACGCAAACAATCGAGGACATTTCGAACTTCTGGAAGAGCGTATGATTTACTAATAACAAGATTGAGGCAATGCCCATTACAGTGTATGTATGTAGCTAATGGTGCCCTTTGTTTAATCAACCCTTGAACTCCCACTCGCTCAGATGCCATGTTACTTGTGCCATCATACCCTTGTCCATGCATATTTTTCGTAGGAATATCATTTTCCTGCAAGAATTGAAGAATGGTTTCTGCAATCTTTTGCCCAGTAATGCGTTCAAGCTTCAAAAATGCCAAAAATTCTTTGCGGATATTATGATCGCTATCAACAAATCTAACATAAATTGACAGATGTTCCACATTATGAGATGTAACCTCATCTGCAAGAATTGAGTAAAAGGGGGTATCATTCAGATCTTCAACTATGCCTTTCAATATGATTCGCTTTCCAATTACTTCTATCATTTCATTCTGGGTATGTGGTGATATGTATGTTGTATACCTCATTGCTGGGGATTCCAAATGAGCCTGGAGATTCTGGTCATGAATGGAAAGTAGCTTTAACAAGGCAAGAAAATTTCCTGGATTACCTGGCTCATTCAGTTTCTCAGAATCACCACGTAATGCAATACACTGCCTGCCACAAAATAAGATAGCTGCAGCAATTGATTTCAGAATTGCGCGATTTTTCTCTATATTGTCTTTGCGCTGATTACTGACTAACGCACTGATCGTCCTCTGAGGCTTCTCAATGTATTGGACCAAAAGATCAGCTTTTTCACATGCACCTTGATGGTACTGAAGGTGCTTGTGACTTTCTAACTTGTCTCCCTGCTTGTTCCAAACGGAAAAAGGTTGTGTCACCAATTTCCCCTTGGACTTATCACAGGAAAAAAGTGTACAGACAAGACAAAAAATGCCATCTACAGCCTCACTATACACCATTGTAGGGTGATTAATCAGCCATTTTGGCTGAAAGGACCTATTGCACCCTCCAATAAAAGTAGCCGGAAAGGTTCGTAATTCTTTTGATTTTCGATGATTTTTCAAAAGGTGGTACTTCTGTGCAGATGATAACTCCGAAATAGCCTTAACAAATGCATCGACGTCACTACGACAACTTACAAACAGATCTCCAATGTCTGTATAAAGTTGACTGGAAGAGTGCAAATCGTCGGAACTTGCTGTGTCAGTATCACACTCACTAACAATATTATGTGAAATGTATGTACCAGTGGGGACAGGAGTCTCCAAGATGTCATGAATGGGTCCAGGTTCTTCAGCTGCAGAGACGGATGATTGCTGTTCAGGGACAGGTGAAGGATTTAATTCAGCGGCTTGTGTGTTTTCAGTTAATTTCTTCTTTTTTACTGTCCAGAAGTCAGACAATTGTCGATTACCACCTGCAGAAACACGTTTTCGATCACTCTTGGAACTTTTGCCATCAACGGTCGCCATGTTGGTATTGCGCAATATTAGAAAATGGTCGTCTCAATTCAAACGCCGGTTGCACACCACTGAGTGGCTAAAACTTGGGAGGGAAGTTAGTCTAACGTTTTAGTGTGCTCTTATGACAATTATGTACCTAAATACTATTCATAATTTCAATAAGAGTGACACTGTGGTTGTCTTAGTTGCATGGTTAGTTTAACTAATATCAATACTGAATAGACTTGAATTTTAACTGGCCTTTCAGCCAAAATGGGGGGTGCGAACGCACCCAACGCACCCCCCCACCCTACAGGCCTGTGTGAGTACATACGTGTGTGTGTGTGTGTGTGTGTGTGTGTGTGTGTGTGTGTGTGTGTGTGTATGTGTGTGTGTGTGTGTGTGTGTGTGTGTGTGTGCGCGTGTGTGTGTGTGTGTGTGTGTGTGTGTGTGTGTGTGTGTGTGTGTGTGTGTCATTACCATCTTGCACAGAAAAAAAATCATCAGAATCAAAAGCAAAACTTAGTCACACTTCATTTACAATAATGCTCTTCAATTAACACAATACAATAGCAATACTACAGTAGTGAGTAGTATGAAAACACACAACACTCTATAGACAAAATACTAAGTACTGCCATCATGTAACATATTAATTGTATCCCTTCTGGGTGGGCTACAGAAGATACAGGCACTTTTATCCCTAATTGACAACTTGGGCTGTGCCCCTGTGCTCAATTAGACAAAAGTGTCTGTATCTGCTCAAGCCCACCTAGGATGGATACAACAATTACATGAGTGTACACACACACACACACACACACACACACACACACACACACACATGCACACACACACACACACACACACACACACACACACACACACACACACACACACACACACACACACACACACACACACACATGTGTACACACTTGGAATGGATGTTGCCTGAAAGTGAATTGAAATGTAAAAGAGTTGTCCACCATTGGATCAACTAGTGAAGTGTATGGACTCATGATTGACTCACATCACACAGTGTCAGGTACATGCGACACTGAATGTGGAAACAACATACAAAATATACACATACACACAACAACTAACCTTATTTCCAAGGTTAGGATTTAATCCACACTCTTCAATGAGGTACTTCACTACTGCTAGATGACCTTCCCGTGCCGCCCAGTGGAGACAGGTGTTACCAGCATTGTCCAGATCAAACTCTCTATCTCCAAACTTTGGAATGAGGTATTTCACAATCTCCACATGACCACCAAATGCAGCAAGATGGAGGGTATTCACCTTGTCCTGTGCATTTGTACAAAAAGAATGGAGAGAACACACAATTTTCATCCTGCACTAATAAATGTGATGATGTACAATGTACTCATAGTGTGTGTGTGTGTGTGTGTGTGTGTGTGTGTGTGTGTGTGTGTGTGTGTGTGTGTGTGTGTGTGTGTGTGTGTGTATAACGTATGTGTACACACTTGGAATGCATGTTGCCTGAAAGTGAATTGAAATGTAAAAGAGTTGTCCACCATTGGATCAACTAGTGAAGTGTATGGACTCATGATTGACTCACATCACACAGTGTCAGGTACATGCGACACTGAATGTGGAAACAACATACAGAATATACACATACACACAACAACTAACCTTATTTCCAAGGTTAGGATCAAATCCACACTCTTCAATGAGGTACTTCACTACTGCTAGATGACCTTCCCGTGCAGCCCAGTGGAGACAGTTGTCACCGGCATTGTCCAGATCAAACCTTCTATCTCCAAACTTTGGAATGAGGTATTTCACAATCTCCACATGACCACCACATGCAGCAAGATGGAGGGTATTCACCTTGTCCTGTGCATTTGTACAAACAGAATGGAGAGAACACACAATTTTCATCCTGCACTAATTGCAAACAAAATACAGAATTATATATGCAATAATAGACATATATTGCAATAATATCACCATGTAAGTGTATGTGTTCGTGCTTGGATAATATACACATGTATTGGTATATGTTAGACTTGATCCATATTGCATGATGGGGTATGAGGTGTACATGTTCTCAACAAACCTGTTTGGTAGCAAGTACATTAGCATCCATTTCCTCAACTAGTTCTCTCACAATGTGGAGATGTCCATATCTAGAAGCTAAATGAAGAGTAGTCCAACCATCCTGAAGGTGACAATATAGAAAATTTAATATTGATAGCTGGGTAGCTCAGCAACTAAATTGCTACAGCGACTGAAGTCTCCAACACCCTCTGAATCACCGAGAGAAAGAAAAGTTCACTGTAACCCACCTCCTAAAGTGGAAAAAAACGTTCTCAAGGCCGTAATTCTTAGACCAATGCCATTTTGAATAGTTTAGACTTGTGTTTGGTGGATTTAACTTGGATGTTTATGGTGTATCTAAGAATTATTTAACGCAAATAATAGGTTATATGTACAAGAATAATTGGGATGCTTTGGCTGGAGTGGGTGAATAATTGGCTTAAGCCTACCTAGGAGGGATACAACAATTACATGACACACACACACACACACACACACACACACACACACACACACACACACACACACGTGTGAATGTATTTGTATACAAATGGCATGTAAGTTGCCTAAAGTCATTTCCAACAGGTGAATACACGTACATGATACGATATATGGTACCGTACTCTGCTGTACTAAACCGCACTAAGGATCACAGAAACAAATTAAATAAGCAAACACTCACACAGGCCTGTAATTACACAATGTCATGTACACACACTTATTATTATCCACATGAGCACAAAAATACTAATACTCCTTTGAAAGTATGTACAATATACGTCCATGAAGTTGTGTACCCTAGAAAGGGAATTCACAGTGTGTGTGTGTGTGTGTGTGTGTGTGTGTGTGTGTGTGTGTGTGTGTGTGTGTGTGTGTGTGTGTGTGTGTGTGTGTGTGTGTGTGTGTGTGTGCGTGTGCGTGTGTGTGTGTGCGTATGTGTGTGCGTGTGTGTGGGGGGGGTATATGTGTGTGTGTGTGTGTGTGTGTGTGTGTGAGTGTGTGTGCGTGTGTGTTGTGTGTGGGCACATGTACATAAACAAGCAGTGAGTTAAAATTGCTCTTCATATGAGAAGCCATGCATAATATTATTTGATGCCATGATATATACGTATAAGGCTTAAATTCAGTTCATGGCACGAATAGATATGATTCCTCCATATGACTAGAACTATGAATGGGGATGGACAATGCAAATACACATACAAGCACACACACATACATGCATGCACATATACATGTATGTGTGTATGTGCAAGTACACTGAAATAGCACATATTGAATACCTTCCTGTAACTTTTGGCCATGTATCACTTTACATGTATGGAAGATATATTTCAGGAAAGGGGTTGGAATAACAGTTATAAAAACAGGAGAAGGGAACACAATTTCATGCTTCTACAGACAATTCCACAGGGTGAAGATCAATATATATCCTCCAAAGGGGGGAGGAGGATATTCCTCTGAAGAGAAATGCCCCATTGCCTTCATTAGATCAACTAGTGAAGTGTACAGTGAAACCTCTCTAATCTGTCAACCCTGCTAATCCGCCCTAGTTTCTGAAAACAAATTAAAATCCATGTACTGAGTACAAACCTTGTTAATCTGCCAACCTCACTAATCCACCATAAAACTGACATTCCCAAAGTGGCAGATTAGGGAGGTTTCACCGTATTGTCGGCGAGAAGAAAGTAAAATGCCGTTTTCGAAGCTGAAACTGCCTGGAGAACAGATTGAACTAACCGAAAAATGAAAAAGTAATGTTCGAACAATAAAGCGTGTGCATTTAGCTATCGGCAAGACAAATCAGGAATTCTGATGCGCGTGCACAACTACCTGTAAAGTTCTTCAATAGTATCTAGTGTGAATTTGTCCATTTACAGTGGAAAGCTCTCTCTGCTTCAAAATCGTGCCACATATCGATTCTTTCAGCTCGTCTGTTTTGATAACGAAATAGGCGTTCTTCAACTCGTTGATTGACATTGCGTCGAGCGGTTGTGCAATACAGGTATCACATGACCAGCTTCCAAGATGGCGCTTCTAGACAGCCGTCGATAATGTTCGCTATTGTTTTCCTTGAACGGCTTAGAAATCAATTCTTTCCTTCTATGCTTCTAGTTATAGAGAATTTTAGTTCAGATTCATACAGGTGATTTGCGCACATCATATTTGGTGAAAGCCAATATTCCAATTTTTTTAGTGGATTGGCCTGAAAAGTGGTCCGGCAAATGCCGAACTTGCCGGACCACTTGCGCCGGCTTTGGTACATGACACAAATGAAAGTATTTACTACATGCGACCAGAACTATAAATGGGGATGTTGATTATGTACATAATATGCATAGTTACACCACATACACTCAAATATACACACCATAAAACATGCATGCAAGCATTCAACCATTACAAAAATTACTAAAGTGAAAATCAATGGAAAGACATTGAGCAATCACAGATTCCATTGAAGACACTATCTGTAGAAACAATTCACTCATTTGACCAACAACATCCAGATATAAAGGTCTCATCTCCACACCTCTACACAGTGGCTTCAGGGTTTCATGTCTCAATAGTACAACATGCAGTAATTGCAACTTTTCATCATGTTAAATGGAAACTTTTACTGTGACATTAAGTAACTGTAGTGAGCAACACATTCGAACACATTCCAACACATATCAACACATGCTGTACATGCTTATTATCCCTGCACACTCAGGGAGGATACCACTGTAACACATTATCCATGAGCAAAGTAAACAAAGTCCTTGTGCAAATATATCAGAATCCAACCCACATACACACAACAACTAACCTTATTTCCAAGGTTAGGATTTAATCCACACTCTTCAATGAGGTACTTAACCACTACTAGATGACCTTCCCGTGCCGCCCAGTGGAGACAGGTGTTACCATTATTGGTCAGATCAAACTTTCTATCTCCAAACCTTGGAATGAGGTATTTTACAATTTCCACATGACCATCACATGCAGCGAAATGGAGGGCATTGAACATGTCCTATGCATTCGTACAAACAGAATAGAGAGAATACACAACGTTCATCCTGCACTAATAACTATGATGATGTACAATGTATTCACATTCAAACAAAATATTGCAGTAATACCATGTAAGGGTATGTGTTGTGCTTGGATAATATTATACACATATATTGGTTTACAATGAATATCTGTTAATGGATTGAGGGAAATTTGGTGGATTGATGATATGGCAGGTTATATGGATCTTTTTCAGGATGTTTGCAATTGTTTTGTCATGAAATTTGTATTTTCTTTTTTTTCAGATATAATCTGCCAGTATCTCTTGCATTGTCGTCAGATTTCCTCTCTCTGTTATTGTAAATCTTCTGTTTCATTGTCAAGTCAACTCCAGAATGCTTTACTTCTATTTAGTTCTACACCATTACAACTTTTTGACACTTGGTGGATTATCTGTAACCGAACCTAATACAAAAGTGCCAATTGGAATGCAGGAGAATGGCAGATGGGGGAATTGTGATGTTGCGGATTAATTGTATAGCATAGACATACAAGTGAATTTCTTTCAAAATAATATGGCGGATAAAACATTCGGTGGATTAATAAATATTCACTGTACGTTAGAGTGGATGCATGTTGCATGATGGTGCATCGAGTGTACATGTTCTCAACAAACCTGTGCAGTAGCAAGTACATTAGCATCCATTTCCTCAACTAGTTCTCTCACAATGTGGAGATGTCCACATCTTGAAGCTAAATGAAGAGCAGTCCAACCATCCTGAAGGTGAAAATGCAGAAATTTCAATGCCTATAGTTGGGTCTATACTATAGTGGTTCAGTAGTTGTTCTTTGTTAGCCTATTGTAACTAGCAATTCAGTAAGTACAGTTGGGATATTTTTGTGGTTGGTCAGTAGCAGACACAATTATTGTGAAACATTCATTGATTATTGTGAGAAATTCCATCTAGGGTTAGACTGGATGACCGATGGGACTGCAATTATAATTCAGTGAAAAATAGTAATAATCTATATTAAATCAAACCTGTTGAGGATTATTGGCAATTAATTCTATTTTTAAATTTTAACCATTTAACCATCTTGCACAGTGGGAATCATTGGAGAGGAATGTTAGTGGTAAAATGTGCTAACCATACCTGTAGCTGTGTGCATTGTGCTAATAATACCTGAAGGTTGGTGGTCTCATGAAGGTAATGAGAGTTGTCCACCATTAGATCAACTAGTGAAGTGTATTGGTCATGATTGACTCACATCACACAGTGTCAGGTACACACAACACTGAATTTGGAAACAACATACAGAATATACACATACACACAACAACTAACCTTATTTCCAAGGTTAGGATCAAATCTACACTCTTCAATGAGGTACTTCACTACTGCTAGATGACCTATCTGTGCAGCATAGTGGAGACAGGTGTTACCAGCATTGTCCAGATCAAACCTTCTATCTCCAAACTTTGGAATGAGGTATTTCACAATCTCCACATGACCATCACATGCAGCAAGATGGAGGGCATTCGCATTGTCCTGTGCATTTGTACAAACAGAATGGAGAGAACACACAATTTTCATCCTGCACTAATTGCAAACAAAATATGGAATGACACACACACACACACACACACACACACACACACACACACACACACACACACACACACACACGTGTGAATGTATTTGTATACAAATGGCACGTAAGTTACCTAAAGTCATTTCCAACAGGTGAATACACGTACATGATACGATATATGGTACCGTACTCTGCTGTACTAAACCGCACTAAGGATCACAGAAACAAATTAAATAAGCAAACACTCACACAGGCCTGTAATTACACAATGTCATGTACACACACTTATTATTATCCACATGAGCACAAAAATACTAATACTCCTTTGAAAGTATGTACAATATACGTCCATGAATATGTGTACTCTAGAAAGGGAATTCACAGTGTGTGTGTGTGTGTGTGTGTGTGTGTGTGTGTGTGTGTGTGTGTGTGTGTACGTGTGTATGTGTGTGTGTGCGTGCGTGCGTGCGTGCGTGCGTGTGTGTGTGTGTGTGTGTGTGTGTGTGTGTGTGCGTGTGGGCACATGTACATAAACAAGCAGTGAGTTAAAATTGCTCTTCATATGAGAAGCCATACATAATATTATTTGATGCCATGATATATACGTATACGGCTTAAATTCAGTTCATGGCATGAATAGATATGATTCCTCCATATGACTAGAACTATGAATGGGGATGGACAAGCATTCAACCATCACTAAAAGTATTATTGTAAATACACATACAAGCACACACACATACATGCATACACACATACATGTATGTGTGTATGTGCAAGTACACTGAAATAGCACATATTGAATACCTTCCTGTAACTTTTGGCCATGTACCACTTTACATGTATAGAAGATATATTTCAGGAAAGGGGTTGGAATAACAGTTATAAAAACAGGAGAAGGGAACACAATTTAATGCTTCTACAGAAAATTCCACAGGGTGAAGATTAATATATATCCTCCAAAGGGGGGAGGAGGATATTCCTCTGAAGAGAAATGCCCCCTTGCCTTCATCCCCTGAAAGAAAGTCCAAGTGTGTGCAAAGTGTGGATATGTACGTATATCATGTACAAATATGTAATATGTACACACAATACACAAATATGTACAGTATATAATGTATGTACAAGTGCATCTGTATATACATAATATGTGTAATGTTCTGTGCTATATCGATTGTGATGGTGTGTGTACGGTTACAGTTAGAGTTACGGAATCTTATCCACCCTGGGGTAGCCTTTAGCCATGATGACTGCTACAATAGGCACCAAGCAAAGTGCAGGGGACGTTTGCAGGAGAGGGAAGAAGAGCAAATGTAATCAAATGGAGGAGGGTATGAAATTGAAAATTGACAAACTATGAAGTGTATCATTCCAAACAATCTAATCTAAACCACTTTTAACCCACTCCAACAAAACCCATGTGATAGACCCGTGGAAAAGGGCAACCAACAGGCAGTTTTTACACCTAATGTACATAAATTATAATATTATATGTTTGTACATATGCTAAAATATTATACACGGTTGTGGTCACATCCACTAACTACACACTTAATTAAGTTTCGATCAGGGGATGGAGACAAGAAGGCATTATAATTTCTGTCCTTTCAAAGAAAGATTTACCCATTTGATAATGGTCTTCACCTCTGAAACTATCTGTAGCAACACCACACTTTTAATCATGATCCTTCCCCTGTTCATAATTGTTATTCCAATAGTGCACTTACACTGTTGGAATAACAGTTGCATATGCATAATATACTACATATACACATATGCAGTGGTAATTTTACTTTAGTGGACACAAAGCCCCAAACTCACGTGCTAACAATACCTGTAGCGTGGTGGTCTCATGACAGTAATGAGAGTTGTCCACCATTAAATCAACAACTGAAGTGTATGGACTCATGATTGACTCACATCACACAGTGTCAGGTACATACAACACTGAATGTGGAAACAACATACAGAATATACACATACACACAACAACTAACCTTATTTCCCAGGTTAGGATTGAATCCACACTCTTCAATGAGGTACTTCACTACTGCTAAATGACCTTCCTGTGCAGCCTGGTGGAGACAGGTGTTACCAGCATTGGACTGATCAAACCTTCTATCTCCAAACTTTGGAATGAGGTATTTCACTATCTCCACATGACCACCACATGCAGCAAGATGGAGGGCATTGGATCCAATCTGACCATACAAGATAAAGTTAGAGTTACGGAATCTTATCCACCCTAGGGTAGCCTTCAGCCACAATGACTACTACAATAGGCACCAAGCAAAGTGCAGGGGACGTTTGCAGATGCAGGGCATTCTACTTACCCTGTTCATTTGTACAAACAGAATGGAGAGAATGTACCATTATAATCCTGCACTAATAAATGTGATGATGTACAATGTACTTAAATTCAATAAAATATTACAATACTATCACCATGTAAGTGTAGGTGTTTGTACCTGGATAATATACACATGTATTGGTATACGTATGTTAGACTTGATTCTTATTGCATGATGGGGTATGGGGTGTACATGTTCTCAACAAACCTGTTTGGTAGCAAGTACATTAGCATCCATTTCCTCAACTAGTTCTCTCACAATGTGGAGATGTCCATATCTTGAAGCTAAATGAAGAGCAGTCCAACCATCCTAAAGGTGAGAATACAGACAATTCAATGCTGATAGTTGGGTCTATACTATAGTGGTTCAATTGTTGTTCTTTGTTAGCCTATTATAACTAGCAATTGAGAAAGTACAGTTGGAATATTTTATGGTTGGTCAGTAGCAGACATAATTATTGTGAACCATTCTGTCTACAAAACTGCAATTAACTGTGCACCAGATATAGCATGTTTGGGATACAAAGAGGTCATGGGAATAAAAGTATCGGACTGTCCTGTATTTCTTTGTTGATGCTTGCCTGCATGCATATTGGCTATCAGTGAGGAAATGATCTCTTCCAACACCAGGTGTGAACTGCAATTATAGTGATTCATAAGTAAAACACACAGTCACACTTCATTTACAAAAATGCTCGTCAATTAACACAATACACTAGCAATACTACAGTAGTGAGTAGTATGAAACACACAACACTCTATAGACACAATACTAAGTACTGCCATCATGTAACATATTAATTGTATCCCTTCTGGGTGGGCTACAGAAGATACAGGCACTATTATCCCTAATCGACAACTCAGGCTGTGTCCTCGTTCTCAACTAGACAGAAGAGTCTATATCTGTTCTAGCCCACACTAAATATGTGTACTCTAGGGAGGGAATTCACAGTGTGAGAGTGAATGTGCATGTGTGTGTGGGAGGGGCACATGTACATAAACAAGCAGTGAGTTAAAATTGCTCTTCATATGAGAAGCCATGCATAATATTATTTGATGCCATGATATATACGTATACGGCTTAAATTCAGTTCATGGCACAGATAGATGTGATTCCTCCATATGACTAGAACTATGAATGGGGATGGACAAGCATTCAACCATAACTGAAAGTATTATTGTAAATACACATACAAGCACACACACATACATGCATACACACATACATGTATGTGTGTATGTGCAAGTACACTGAAATAGCACATATTGAATACCTTAATGTAACTTTTGGCCATGTACCACTTTACATGCATGGAAGATATATTTCAGGAAAGGGGTTGGAATAACAGTTATGAAAAGAAGAGTAGGAAGCACAATTTGAATATAATGCTTCTACAGACAATTCCACAGGGTGAAGATTAATATATATCCTCCAAAGGGGGGAGGAGGATATTCCTCTGAAGAGAAATGCCCCCTTGCCTTCATCCCCTGAAAGAAAGTCCAAGTGTGTGCAAAGTGTGGATATGTACGTATATCATGTACAAATATGTAATATGTACACACAATACACAAATATGTACAGTATACAGTGCATGTATGTACAAGTGCATCTGTATACATAATATGTGTAATGTTCTGTGCTATATCGATTGTGATGGTGTGTGTACAGTTACAGTTAGAGTTACGGAATCTTATCCACCCTGGGGTAGCCTTCAGCCATGATGACTGCTACAATAGGCACCAAGCAAAGTGTAGGGGACGTTTGCAGGAGAGGGAAGAAGAGCAAATGTAATCAAATGGAGGAGGGTATGAAATTGAAAATTGACAAACTATGAAGTGTATCATTCCAAACAATCTAAACTAAACCATTTTTAAACTACTCCAACTAAACCCTAAATTGATCTGTTCTAACGCTAGCTGTGAACTGCAATTATGGTGAAGTGAAAAAAGGGAAAAAACGGAAAAGTCAACCACACACACACACACACACACACACACACACACACACACACACACACACACACACAGACACACACACATGCACACACACACACACACACACACACACACACACACACACACACACACACAGACACACACACACAGACACACACATACACACACACACACACACACACACACACACACACACACACACACACAAACTACAAACAAACAATACCCTTCTATACACTCATCCACACACACACTCCAGGTTTTGTTTAGAGCTCAGAAAGGAAGAGATATTTTCTCTTACATAATATAGAATAAACTTTGCCTGCCCCTCCCCAGATTATACCATCTTTGACTTTCGCAATAATTATCTTTAGATGGCAATCATGTCACCCTTCTACTAGTCCTCAGCATACTATGGTACAGCCCACGTTCTCAATTAGACAAAGGTGTCTGTATTCGTTCTAGCCCACCTAGGAGGAATACATAAAACACCCAGCCACACACGTGTGTGCACATGTACAAGTATGGCACGCTTGTTGCCTGAAAGTCAATTTTAACAGCTCAATACACATATATCAAATATATACTGGTACTGAGCTTTGTCTGGATCCTCGTGTAATTATATTATAGTAAATATTCGTCAATCCGCCCCCGGTTATTCCGCTAAATCATTTCATATGCCATATTATTATGAAACAAATTCGCTTGCATGGCTACACGACACAAGTAATCCGCCATCTTGCACTACCGCCATCTGCCATTCTTCTGTGTACCAATTTACACTATTGTATGGCCTTCAGTTGCAGATAATCTGACAAGTTTTAAGAAGTTGCCTTAGTGTCGAGCAAAATAGCAGCAAAGCGTTCTAAAATTGACTTGATAATGAAGCAGAAGTAAATTTCCGATTGCAGAAAGAGGAATCCGACACCAACATAAGAAATACTCACAGACTGTTTCTGAAGAAGCGGGTGTGAAGAATGGTAAGAGACATCCTGGAGAAGATCAGTACAGTATGCCATATCAGTAATCCACCAGAATTTCGCCCAAACCAATTGGGGCGGATTAATAAATATTCACTGTATGTGGATATGTTTGTGTTCTATTATGGCTTCCCCCCAATGCAACCTAAGGATAGCAAAATCACCTTCCTTCTGTCTCTATGTATCATTCCAACTAACCCATTTGGACATTCTCAAGATGTTTTCTGAAAGTTTCAGAAAAGTATCAAAGTGCTTGCTACAATACTCCAGGAGGAGTACAAAGACATTAATTTCTTTTAGAGAATCTGCACACCATGTCAGGTACATCCATGGATCAAAATGGTGAATCCTAGGGTAATACTTTAACAGCGATAGAGTGAATTCAAATTTATTCAATTGGCATGACAAACAGAAATTAGGCCTCTTTCCGTACTGCACCTTTTGTGATTGTACAAGTAAATTAGTTACAGAGCAACCATTGACTCTAGCTCCATTACAATAGATAGATTCATACATGTGGTACAAGTTATGGATCTGACATTAACGGCTAATAACAATGCAACAAGCCATGAGTGGCCTGTCATCTTACGTAAATTGAATATCTTCCTGTAACTTTTGGCCAGGTATACCACTTTACATGCATGGAAGATATATTTTAGGGAAGTGGTTGGGGTTGGAAAGTTGAGAAGGGAACACAATTAAAATATAATGCTACTACAGACAATTTCACAGGGTGAAGATTAATACATTAATATAAACCTTCCAGAGGGAGGAGGAGGAATATTTCTCTAAAGAGAAATGCCCACTTGCCTCCATCCACTGAAAGAAACTCCAAGTGTGTGCAAATTGTGGATAAGTATATCAAGTAAAAATATATTATTAAATATACACACAATACACAAATATGGGCAGTATATAGTGTATGTACGTACATGCAAGTGCATGTGTATGCATAATACGTATGTGAATTGTTCTGTTCTATATTGATTGTGACGGTGTGTGTATGGTTACAGTTAGAGTTATGGAATCTTATCCATCCTGGGGTAGCCTTCAGTCATGATGACCACTACATCAAGAATGCACCCAGCAAAGTGTAGGGGACAGGTGTACAGGAGAGAGAAGATGAGCAAATGTAGTCAAATGGAAGAGGGTATGAAATTGCTGTGAAGTGTATCATTCCAAACAATCTAATCTAAACCACTTTTAACCCACTCCAACTAAACCCATGTGATACCTTAGGCGGAAAAGGACGACCATAAGGCAGCTATTCCACCTAATGTATATGTTTGCACATATGCTAAAAGATTATACACAGTTGTGGTCACATCCACTAACTACATAATTAAGTTTCGATCATGGGATGGAGACAAGAAGGCATTATAATTTCTGTCCTTTCAAAGAAATTTACCCATCTGATCTTTGACTTCACCTTTGAAAATGTCCATAGAAACAATACACTTTAATCATGATCCCTCCCCTGTTCATAACTGTTATTTTAACAGCGTACTTGGCCACTTCCCTGAAAGTAACCTACCATGCATACATGTGGGTATAATACTTTGTACAAACATACCACACAAATAAACGAACAAACAGATGCACCTCCCCACTAATAATGCTATATATTGCACACAAAAAACACAATGATGTACACATCTATATGTGAGCAAATGAATGTACATACACTAGCAGACATATGCACAAATGTACATTCATCAATGTAGTAGTTCCATCTCTCCGCCAGACGTATACATGTTTGCTTTGCGTGCAAGCTAGTTCCTATTTTATTAGGATCCAGAACATTTATTGATAACAAGAGATCCTGCCACCAAAGATATCATTTAGGAATTGAAAGTCACCCACACTCCAGGACTGGACCTATTACATATACCAAAAACACTACTTCTGTAGCTAAAAAGATTATAATTTAGGTACTGGATGAGAATGTGGAAAAGTGCATGATAGATCTAAATTCACCCCATTGTGCAAGACCAGTAAAGGGCAAAATAGTCCTTTACCATATAACACACACGCATGCATACACATACACTAGATTTGTATCTGCAGCTAGGTATACATACGTATGTCATATAGGGTTGCCTAAACGCATTTGGACAAGTCCATGAACATGTACATACATTGCAGGCATGGATACATATAAATGCATCCTGAACACATCTGTACTGCATTTCACTGTGTACATGTATATGGCTCTCCACATGTTGTAAAGTAGACGTTTCATTCATTAAATATGCCATCAAAATCTTCTGTTATATACCAAAGGATGCTCTCTGGGTATAGAAATTAGGAAGCATAATAGTCTAAAAAGATTACACATGTTTTAAGAGAGGAGTTTACAGGCTACATTATTCACTAGAAGAGCTGCATTTTACATTTGATTTGTCTGTACATCGAATATGGCAGTGAAGTAAGGTCACTCTCTGCAAAGTGCTAGAAATGGGTCGTAAATGTTTCAATCAATCACCACTTATGTATTTGCCACAGTTATGTACGAAGAGGATTAATAAAATATCTTTAGTTTCATTATAATATTATAGACAGTGTAGTGAACAACCTCATACCTCTGAACACTGCTGTATGTCCAACCCATGTTCTTTAACAAGCCAGTCAACCAAGTCAATGCTACCTCCAATTGCAGCTCTGTGGAGTACAGTCTCACCATCCTGTAGGGAAGACATAGTCATAGTACACTGTCATGTGAATAATGTAAAATGACCCAAATCCTAGTGGGATGAAATGAATATAAAACATTGTTGATGTAAAATAATGTATGACAAACGTTAGCTTATACCATTCATCAAATAACCAGGAACAAATCACACCACAATCACCTTATCCCAATATTCCATATTGTGATACATGTGAGTAGTCTATCTTTATTGTCAACTTCACTAGACAGTAAGTTTCACAGAATTAAAATTGTGAAAAATGGGCAGAAGAAATTCCCATTTGAACTACAATAACACTCTGAATGAACAAGCTAATCAAGTCAGCACATATCTGTGTGGGGACATGTGTACATAAGTAGTTTGTATTAATAGATTCAGCCAATAACGTACAGTGGTGATTGAAAGTAATAACCCTCGCAAGTACCTCGAGAGGCCTCGCAAGGCCACAACCTTGTATCACATTAACACTTATTAACACTAACAATGTGACACGACCAATAGCGTATGAACGATGTAGTCATAGCTTAATTAACATGCGAAAGTTGCCTACGCGAGCCAAAGAATCGTTTCCTGAAAAATGAAAGGCATAACACTCAGCAAAATCCATTCAAATTTTGCGCGAAGAAGGCATAGCTATAGCAGCGTCTGCGTGAAGATGGCTGAAGCGCTAAGAGACCAATCAAGGTTCAGAGGAAAAAATCTTTACTCATAAAGAACATCGCGAATTAAATAATATAATTGAAAAAGTAAGTAAATATTTGTGGACCAATGTTCAAAGAGAATGACTAACAATAGGGAGCTATCATGCCTATATTGAGCCATTTAACCGTTAATAAATTTCGAAGCGATTTGCAGTCTAACTTCTCCGTTCAAGATTAAAACATTGGTCGGTGTAGTGCCAAAGCTCATACAGTTAGAATATGATACGAATCACCTCGGCTACAATAAGCACCTTCAAGAACAAAAGGTTTAAGTACATGTATGAGCGCACGAGTTGGGAGTGCCTTACGAGTTTTGGTATCATTACCTTCAATCACCACCGCATAACATACACAGTTGCAATGATACATTAAACCATTTCCAGGACTTGTGTATGACATTGTCCACACTTACTTTATTCTTAGCCTTCAAGTCACAGTTGTACTTGTCAAACAAATGTTTCACCAGAGAAAAATGGCCATAGTCAGCTGCATGGGTCACAGGTCTATGAACTTTTTCCTAAAATTTAGTAAATGATGATATTGTGTAATCTATTGAGGATCACAGTATAGGTGATAGTTATACCACCTCTAGGTCTTGTGTAATGGAAATAAACAGTAAGCTATAAAATGGGCAGAGCATCAATCTCAAGTATGCCCTGTAAGGTTCTAGAGGGTTGTGTTCCTGCTGATTTTCAGGTTTAATGATGATTAACGCTGAAAAGATTACCATGTACAGAACATAATGTATTGTACAAAGGGTCTATGCTGCAGGTTGATGGGGATGAACACCATTGTAGCAAATGTGTAGAGTGCATTAATTGCATAGATTGTATAAATTTGGGACATTCGATGTTTAATTATTTGGGTACAACCGGGTGTAAATGCTCATATATGTACACAGGGGTATACTGGGTATATACTGCACAGCAGCTTCCTTGAAGTACAAAAACATCCATGAAATATAATATTCCAAAATCCACAGAAACAAAAGAACAAAGACTTTTATGATGAAACATTAGACTTCTAGTTTTTTACGAGTGACAGAAAGTAGGCTGTCGGGATTAGAAGTAAAACGGGGGAGATGACGATTTTTCAGGACAATGCAGATGTCAATAGAGTAAAAGTGCACATCAGGTACTATAGGGCATTGCATTTGTGTGATGATATAATCAAATGAATATAATCATTGCGTAATAATTGTTAATTGCCCCTGGGCAATTAGGAATTGATACTAGCTAGTGTTTGATTTGTGCCTCTGTTTGGTAATATGGCCACTCTGTTTCCCTCGTGACGTTACATGTGACAAGAAAATCATAACACTTATCAGAATCATTCAAAAATTGCTGATTTTACACAGGAAATTCTCAGAATACTCCTTCTTAGGGGAAATATGTAGTCATGTCAAAGACTATAGTACATGCTTTTGTTAACATAAGCCATGTAGCACAGGTCAGTGATACAGTACAGGTCACCAGACAGGTTTCATTGTTAGGATTAATTGCATGAGTACAAGGCAGGAAATTAGTAAACACATTTCTATTGCATATAATATGTTGTATTGGACTATGCGCATATTTGCAGTATATCTGCTGCAGCACACCTAGGCAGGATATAACTATTACATGTGACATAAAATTGTAACACTTATCATTATAATTCAGAACTGGCTGATTTTACACCGGAAATTCTCAAAATACTCTGTTAGAGTCAATATTTAGTCAAGTCAAAGAATACAGCGTAGGTAACTTGTGCTATGGCCTGTCATTTACATTGGAAAAATATCAGGTCATAGACCCTTCAGAGTAATAACTCACCTTGTTCCATGCATTGGGAGATAAACCAAACTGTTCCACCATTCTGTCAAATAGGTCAATGTTACCAACATTAGCAAGAGGAAACAACACACTTTCTCCAAACTACATGCAGAAAGAATGATATAGTGTTAATCATAATGTAAACGATATAAGTAGCTACATAATAGTACAGTGAATATTCGTTAATCCGCTACAATTGGTTCAGGTGAAATTTTGGCAGATTATACTGATCTTCTTTGAGATGTCTCCTACCATTTGCCGTGTAATTGGTACGTTCCATGTCTTCCAGAAACGGTCTGTGAGGATTTTTTATCGGATTCCTCTTTCTGCAATCAGAAATCTACTTCTTCTGCTTCACTGTCAAGTCCATATTAGAACGCTTTGCTGCTATTTTGCTCTACACTAAGACAACTTCTTAAAAATTGGCAGATTATCTGTAACTGAAGTCCATACAAAAGTGCAAATTGGTGCACAGAAGAATGGCGGATGGCGGAATTGCAAGATGGTGGATTACTTGTATAGCGTAAATATACAAGCGAATTCGTTTTATAATAATATGGCGTATAAAACAGTTTGGCGGATTAACAGGGGGCAGATTACCCAATATTCACTGTACCAGCTAAAAACCAACCTTGTCAGTAACTGGCTGGAGTTTACATTCATCCAAGAGCCAGAGGAAAAGTGAGGCATTACCACTTCTGGCTGCTGCAAACAACAGATTTCGACCATCCTTATAATGGATAGAAATTGAGAAATTACTAAACTGTAACAGCAACTACAAAACATTACACTTAGGCTAATATTTAATGTAGTAAGTGGTTTATATTCAACTAGATTCTGTTAATATTTGTTGACGGGGCTATGTTAACTTCTGCTTTAAAGCGATGATAGATGCTGTAACAAATTATACATATATACAGTTTTCTTTTATTGACATCCCTTTCACATCTGTAGGATAAAGTATTTCCCAACTCCATTGCTTCTGGAACTGAAAGTTTGGGAAGATTACCAATTTGAAAGAAAAAATTTTGTATTTTAGTGAAATACAAATTATTATAACAATAATTCATAAACTGAAACTGACAGTCCGTTTATACCCTGCTAGCTGTCCTCATTGTGGGTACAATGTTACTGTTTGTAAGCTAAATTCCTGCTGACATAGATGCGAGTCTGGATGACTTATCACGACAGCATAATTAAAAGTTAAAACAGCAAATGTCAATTGAAACAGAATCATCTGATTCATTATGGCAATCCAAAAATACTGTCATCCATGCAGAGCTAATGACACACAGAATGTACAAATACCAATCTGCCCGATGAGTGCAGCAATAGCTCACCTCAGTAACAGTTTCAATACTACACTGCACCTCTTCTATCAGGTATTTCACAATATCAATCTGACCTCCGCTTGCAGCAGCAACTAATGGAGTCCATTTGTACTAAGATGAGAATATTGAAGTTAATCGTTGCAAATTAGTGTGTAACATTTACTGATGCCAAGTACTTCCAATATACTATAATATTGAGTCAATAATAACTATTAATTTACAGCTGCATTTGGAACCTAAATAAACTGAACTTTACAAAATATATGGTAGAAATATTAAATAATCACGTTAATTAAATACAATTATCATTATGGACATTTATTGTCATGATAATGAGTTAAGTATAATCGTGTTATTGCTTTCACTCTTGTATACTTCCAGAGATGCATGTAATTAAGTTAAAGTTTTTCTAGCTCAATTAAAATCTTGACTGAACCGATTTATGTATTGCTTTACCAATAACTTCATTAGGTTGACAGTCTATGTATTTCAGCTACCGTACGTGCGGAAATTTTCGCAGTACTAAACTTTCGCAGTTGCATAACTTTGAGGATTTTCGTGGATTTTATTTTCGTGGTTGTGGGCCAAATCAAATTTATTATTTTTGAGTTTAAAATGTTCGAGTTAGAGAGCCTTATCCGTGGTTTCATGTTTAATATGTATCGTGGACGCCTCACGAAGGAGAGGTACTTCATTGTACTCGGAAATCACTAATAGAGAAGATTCCTATGCTATAGCTGTCGACATCTTATCGAAATTCAGGATGTCATTGAACAAAAATACTTGAATCTTTGGTCAATGCTTTATTTAAAATAACACTAAACCTATTGTCCTTTGCTCTCTTGTAGTCGTGTTTTGCAACATGCACTGTTCGTCGAAAATAGATGGCCACTTTATTATGCTATGTATTCGCAAGTACCATAATAATAATTCGCGGATGACTGGGCATTCCGCGAAAACCGCGAAAGTTTAGTACCGCAAAAATTTCCACGCATATGGTACTTTGTTATTATCAACCTATTTTCCTTAACAGTAATATAGTCACAATGCAACAATAATAATAACAGTAATAATATGTGAGCGTGCAAGCGAAAAGGGCCCTTAGACATTGTTATCAAAATGTTCAGGATGTATCAAAACAGCCAAATAACACAAAATTTTCGGTTTTCATTTTAGTTTTCGCCCAAATCGCGAACAAACAAACATACGAACTGAATTATATATATAGATACTGGAATTTCTCAAGATAAACCATCAAATTTATCAGCAGGAAAACTTAAGTTTAAAAATCTTTGAGAAATCTAAACTGAGATGCACATTAGGCTCTGACACATGCAAACTGTACTGTTTTCAATTACTGTAGCAGTAACTGTAGTGAGGTGCACATTAATTTACAACAGTTTACTGAGGTTGGGAAATTGTAAAGTGATGAGCCTATCAGCAATGCCAAACAGATGTCATGAAATATGGAATTACTCAATAAACATTTTAAAGACATAGGATTGTGTCATATACACCTAATAAAGACTCACCTTTCCTTTCACATTAGGGTCACAGTGGTAGGTGTTTAGTAACTCTTGTAGGACTTCCATGCGTCCGTTGTAAGTAGCCAAATGTACTGCTGTCCAACCATACTAAAGGGTGAATAAGAGATAATATGTTCATACAAAATCAAACTCAATTATTCTGTGGAATAAATATTAGTACCAATATAATTGGAAATTGATTATTTTTCAATTTTAATTGGTAAACGAGTGATGATAAGGTGTAATATTTGTTTGAATCATTGGAAATATATTCAATTTGCTGACTCGAGGTATATTCACTCAAATAAACCTTAAATTGTAGCCATGATGATATTATTAGGTGGGTCACAATCAATTAATACACTGTAGCTCTCCACAATGATACCATACACTTTTTGCTTGTTCATAATTATTATGTCACAGAATTGTTTGGACAGTAAGTAATCCATGTAGAAAATACCAGACCAGGATACTTGTATATATGTGGACGATTTTCCAACAATGAAACATGAAGGTACTACCATCTGGAGATGACAGATAATGGAGAGCTAACAGTGAGAGGAGCTTAAACGTAGAGTGTGCATATAAAAGGGGGGGTGGTCAACGTTTACGGAGTTTACAGAACAAAATGGCTGCCTAATGCTTCTTCCTCGAGGAGAAACAATATACATTAACTCGTGCTCTACACAATACAAATTCTCCAAAGTATAATAGAAGTTGTATGAACACACAATAGTAATAATAACACAGTATTTCCGTAAAAAATCGGTATCAAACTGTGGCATTACGTGTTACCCTTACGAGGAAGTATACACGGGAAGAAAATTGCTATAAAGGAGGTACGGAGATGCTTTGGTGGTTCTGTTCGGGAAAAAGGAAGGTCTAAAATCGTCTGGCGTGAGCTTCGATCCGATTTTTTCAAGAAAAATTCACTTTCGAACGATTCAGCAGACACCACGCAACTTGAGTAGCTGAAGCCGTGATAACACACAGTGACACTCCACCGTCTTTCTTCGTGCCATGTAGCAAAGAAATTCTCTTCTTCTACAGCTATTCCAGCCAGCTAGCGGACGGTAAGCCGTTCGAGGTATGCAATACGCCAATTTAATTGAAAAATAAAACTTCTGCTTGGAAAAGTGAACAACAAAGATCAAAATCAATTGTTTAGTGTATAAACGTGAGTTGTTTCTTTTTATCATTGTTAATACTTGTTAACAGCTATCGTTAGGACGAGAAGAAGCCTTTTTAGAAGAGAGCTTCTTTGTGTCCGTTTGAAACTCGCACTCAATAATGTTTTCACGGTGTGTAACCACCCCCCCTTTTATAGTCGAATCCCCAACACCTCAAAACACGCGAGGACGAGGTTCCGTACACGTAAGCTACAGGTTTTTGAAAGCGCACTCTATGTTTAAGAGCATCTATTCCTACCAGCCCAAGGCTAAAATACAGTAATTCAACATTATGATAATTAGATAAAAATTGGAAACAGATGGTCTAAGTATGAACAACCTGAATGTACATACCTTATTCATGACTAGTGGAATAATCTGTGAGGATTCTGAAGCAATTTCTTTCAAAGCTGTCAGATCACCAGTTGCAGCTGAAGTGAGAATGGCTGCCTGCACCTAGTACATGTGAGCAGACACAAACAGAGTGAATGAATGACTCAAAATGAGCAGAAATTAACTTGCAAAGGTCACCTGATCAGTTGGATCGAGACATGGTTGAGGTTTTATCATTTCTCTGAATAGCCTGTGAGTAGGATTGGAAACAGTTCAATGATATCTAAAATTGCAATGAAAATTGACCATCAGCCCTCACTAACGGTAAAGAAATCCATGTTATTTCTTCCTGGGGGATTTCTTTCTCATATTCTAATGTAACTTTACACTGGTATTCATACAGCAGCAACTGCAGTGGGAATATGATATTAAAATTGTACACAAACTATCACTAACAGTAAGTCTTAGAAGACATAAATACCATAATTGATTCCAAGGATACAGAAATTATAAAAACTATGTTATGAGTGACCGTCACAAATTTTCATTCTCAACACCTCACAACTTGAAAATCAATTTACCTATTAATAAATTAAAAAAGAACTGACAAAAAAATGATTCCATTTTCTCATGGCTAGTAGCACATTTTTCATTTAAATTCCTCAAATTCTGATCTTCAGAGCTTTATTGTGAGGGAACTATAACACAAAGTCGTCTTAAAACTGTCAGCTATTTTCAACAATAAATGCAGTTATTAAGTAAATGTTCTGATGCCTATTGAGAAAAGCATGTCTTGAATTGCTATAAAGTTTCAATTTATTGCAAGATTTATCTACTAGACAAAGTGAGGTTCCAAACTGTAACGAGAAGTTAAAAATTGACAAACTGTATTTCCTATATATGCTGGTTAATCTACAAATCATGCATGCAGGGAAATTTTGCTGTACATAAAACACCCAGGTCTTTAAGATCATCAACTGAAGAACTACGTAGGTGATTCTATACTAATAAAAATGTATTGATTGAAAGTCTAGTGTGTTTAGACTTCATGTGACTACAGTGCATGAGTGCACATCTCACCATGCGATTCAAGTGCTCATACAATTGTGTACTTTGTGGACGCTTCTTTGGGTCATCTTCCAAACAGAGAATAACAAGTGGCTTCAAAGGATGGTCCTGTGGCAATTTAGAGAGATCATTACCACGGCGAAGAACCTCCTTCATGGACCCGATGTTGATTGGAGCCACAACAGGCGACTGCTGGGTAGCCACTTCTAGCATCAAAACGCCAACAGAAAAGGTATCGATTTTTTCGTTGTATTGACAGTCTTGTCGAAGCGCTTCGGGTGGCATATAGGTAATCGCTCCCGGACCAAGCGAGTTGAAATACACCGCGGTGTGATCTTTTAGTCGAGACTGACCGAGGTCATCAATCTTAACAGCGCCATCCTCGGTGATCATGATATTTTTGTCGTTGAGGTCTCCATGAACGATTGGCTTTGGGAGAGAGTGTAGGTAGCGAAGACCTCTAACGATGGACAGACAAATTTCGATCGCTTTTTGTCGACTGAGCTTCCCTTTATTTCTCAGCAGACACTCCCGAAGGTTTTCCTTCATCCTTTCCATGACAAGAATCGGTTCACCGGTTTCTTTATCGTGATAAGCGCCGTAGAACTTGACGATGTTAGGATGGTTGGCCTTTTCGAGGAGCTGACATTCTCGATGAAAGCTGCGTACGAGGCTCTCTTCGGTTCCGTCTGCTTCAAGAAGCAATTTGTGAACTTTTGTCACGGCTACTGGTTGACCGTTTAGTTCTCCTTCATACACAGTCCCCCACGCGCCTCGATTTAACTCTCTTCCGATGGTCAATGTAGATGGCTTCGGTGGGAAAAGACTCTCCACTGTTACACGAGGGTGAAAGGCAGCCATTTGTTGACACGTCACAAATCGTACATTCTTCTCAACCTGAAAGAACCTGCGGCCATATTGAAACGACGATGTGATGGACACGGCTGTTTCAGACCCGGGAGTTTTGGAAACTTAGTTTTGCGCATGCGCAGTAGCAGATGGTATTTCACTGGACCTTTCGTAGATTCTACCTATATTTTTTAGTATCTTGGACGCATCATCAAGGAATATTTGCTATTTCAAGCAGTGATTTGACGTTGTTGGAATCGATTTTCTACTGGATTGGCGGAGATCTGGACGATTTTTCCATATTCTAAAAAATGCGATTTGTCGCTTCCTCCAGTTTTCCGGAACACAAGGTGTACACAGAAGGTTAGTTTAATGTGTGCTTTGTAAAATGGCAAAAGCCCTGTGTTGGTTCTATTTTTTTCGCGTGTTCTACACGTAATTTTCCAATATTTACGATGTTCTGATCATATTCATGACACAGCATGGGTATTCAATTGCTGTTTCCATAAATCAAGTATATATGTGAAGCTTCCCTTATATGATTGAAAGTACCAATGCTCTTAGATTACCCTGAATACATGTTGGTTGCTAGGTATACATATCAGGAAACTTCAGTAGCTACCATTCTATTTTCTTTTCTTTACAGTTGCACTGTATGTCACTTCTGAAGAGTGTTATATATGATTTGAACTGCTCGGTTTCAGTTGATGAAGCAAAGATCTCCTTTTTGTTTGTTGCCTGTTGCTCAACTGACTAACCATTGATTTATATATAATATGGCTAAGCAGTATTATATCTTTCTTTATTATGCTATAATTATGTTGTGCTTCCTTGCTGGTTGGCATGACTGAGCTGTTGTTGAGCTGCCCTGTACATTTTTAATTAGGATCAGTTTTGTATTATACTATGTGTTGTAATGTATTTAATCACTACATGTCAAATTAAAATTGATTCTATTCTATGACTAGTATATAATTTTTGCTTATTACATGTACTATACATACGAATTGCTAATATCACCATGCAATCACTAGCTGAAGTTGTCCATGATTAGCTAAATTATTACAGTAATGTTCATAAAAATCATTTGCACAGAATACATAATATTATAATTATATATAACAGAAGAATCTGTAATAATAATGGAAAATATGGGTAGTATTGTTGCAGTTCATGCATGCTGTGCTCAGCTGAGGTAAACCGTGATCTATTGCAGCACATCTGCAGCCACATATGGCATCATGAGTATATCTGAACTGGATTACGTGTAAATGGACCCGCTTGGAGTCATTTGAAGAACGCGTAGATCGTTTAGACCATAGATACTCCAACACCTATGCTTCGACCATCCAAACCGATCGAACCCGAACGATCTATAGTGGTAGGAAAACTCGTCATTTATGGCGTTCAAAAAAATAGAACCAAATATACACTAGTCTTAAGACGAAGTTTAAGCTTGGAACTAATTATTACTGTATTGAAATAACTGCACAAAACTGCAGGAACTGTGAAATCTTACCTCAAACTTCACCATTTTCTATGTAAAAGAATACGTTGCTATGCTCGTACGTGCTTGACAACTACTCGCGGGCAATCTCGCGAGGAACTAAGTTTCCATTGTGAAACAGCCGTGCGCGTCATAGCTTGCAGGAACCCGAAAAATGGAGGTCTTCGAATGGATCAGGCATGTCTTAGCTACCACAACTCCTTCAATAGAATTTGAGTCAATATTGGTTGTTCTGGTGAAATATGGCGTGACATCGGATCAAACGGCGAGTGGCATACCCATACCACACAATCTATTCCAGATCTATGCATAGCAGACCTAGCTATTATGTGTATAGGCCCTGTACTGTACTGTATTATAGAGCTACATTGTATCAAAATAGCATTGAGTATCTAGTTGTGATAAACCGTCACCATTAACAACTGAAGACTGTGGTTAACCTTAAAACTCTAGCATTTTGAAGTAGAAAACTGTTTATTAGCAAGTTACCAGAATCATACCGTGATTGGAATTACCCCATTTTGTCTTTTTGTACTGGAAGGTACTTATACTGGTATACTAGTACATGTGTACATGTGCTAGTATACTAGTATATGTGCCAGTGTACCGGTAGTTTTTCAATTGTACATTGTATACGTACATACGTACCAATGTACGTACATACATACTCCCACGTGTATTAGTGTATGCATTGATACACACACATGTGCAATACACTGGTGCTAACATGCATGCATATTCTTCTTCATATAGTTCATAAAGGATTTCCTATGCAAGTCGTCTGCCCTGGCTCACGTACTGGAGGTTGGCAACCCTCGGACCACAGTGATTGGACTGCAGTGTATTGACAGCCTGGCCTCTTGGTTAGTACATTATGCACCATCCAACTGTGTAGCTCAGTGAATACCTTGAATGGCACGGTAAATCTGTACTTCTCAACGGGGACTTTGCCGTCAGTACCAGCTAACACAGTGTACCTGCACAAGGGACCTAGTGAACTGTGTGTGTACTAACTAATTGTACCAATGGTGGTACGTACACACTAAGCAAGTACCTATATGGTACTAGTGTGTATGTATATAGTGTATGTTTTGTACTTTCTCAAGTGTCAGCATATCTTAAGGTAACAAATGGTTATCCGATTATTATGTCAGACTCTATGAATGTTCACCACTGGACTTTGTCCCCATGGGTGGTTTAATCCACTTAATTAGATTAATTACACTATGTACAGTACATATTGTGTGTTATGTTACTGTTTGCTTGTTCGTACTGCTACTGTGCTAAACCAATAGTGACTAGATGACCGTTGCTATGCATGTTGTGGTTAGCCTACCTGATAATACCTGAGACAAGCCTCACTAAGAACAGTCCACCAATTCCCACAGTCTACTAACTTGTTACACTTCACTGGTCAATTTCATGCCAGTAATCTTCTAATCTTGTCATATTACCTAACGGTAGTCACTATGTAGAAAGTCCATATGAAATGGCCTCAATAAGAAGACCTTTTCTCATAACTGTGTGCTGATGTAGGTTTGTTCTCCTCTTAGTAAACTCGTCCCTAAGGAGTGCTGGGAATGGTGCTACTCCGTTACCATGGCACCCCTCAGTGAAGCAGTTGCCTCGTTCAACAGAGACATGTACCCAGTGAGTGATGGTGGTCACAGTGCTGTGTGTGTGTGTGTGTGTGTGTGTGTGTGTGTGTGTGTGTGTGTGTACGTGTGTGCGTGTGTGCGTGTGTGTGTGTACGTGTGTGCGTGCGTGTGTGTGTGTGTGCGTGCGTTGTGTGTGTGCGTGCGTGTGTGCGCGTGCGCGTGTGTGTGTGTGTGTGTGCGTGCGTGTGCATGTGTGTGTGTGTGTGTGTGTGTGTGTGTGTGTGTGTGTGTGTGTGTGTGTGTGTGTGTGTACATGCATGTGCATGCACCCATCTCATGAATTTACTTTTTTAGTTTTATGTTTGTGTTGAAGTGACTCTCTCAACAATTTAACTGTGCTAGTCAGTACTACCAACCAACCTCCCTATGTACCTACCTATCACCCTATGTACCTACCAATCACCCTATGTACCTACCAGTCACCCTGTGTACCTTCATACCTACCTCCTGCAGTACCTCAACCAGTGCCTGAGAACACTGACATCTCTGGTCCCAGTCCAAACTCCTTCTGGGGTACAGTTCCTCCTCACACTGCTCTGACCGTTGTTGACTCACGGGTTGCTGTCCATCCCTGTTTCCCGATCAGGATCAGAGACCTCTGGTGATGAGGTCTTGTCTGACCGGGAGGGTGCTACATGACGACCTGGAGGACTGGTAGGGACCGGTTCCGACTCTGACGTATCAGATTCGGAATATTCTCTCAGTGTAGACTTGAAGTCAAGGTGAGAACAATCTTATATTTCATGTATTGTACCCACATATGTGTGTCTTTTTTTTGTTATGTTGTACATACTGTATTAACATGCTCTACATAGTACATACGTACATACGTACACACTCTGCACTTTTTATGTGTACATGCAAGTGGACTTACTGTATACACATAATATGTTGCACATACAGAGTATCTACATTCACATGCAGTGAATTGTCATTAATCCACCACCATTTCATCCACCAAACCTTATCCACCACAATTTCCCAGCACCGATGTAGCCGACAAGCTGTAATATATGGCTAGTTAATCCGCCAAACTCGAATACATAAATGCATAAACATGACAGTATTATTTGCATGCATGTGTATGTGATCATATTTACTGTTATCATATAGTGTACATTTACTTCAAACACACCATTTCTGCAATGGTAATAAAATTATGTGTATATATACGTATGTACATGATATGTATGTCCAGTATGTACTGTGCACAGGACTTGGTCAGCTCGCATTCGTCAGCAATCCTACCAGTGTCTGTATTCACTCCTACATACCATGGAGAGGAAGGTGGTGTTCTCCTACTGGTCCATGTTCCTCACCACTAGCAACACCGAACCACCTGGTCCAACCATACTCACCTGCTTGGTGAAGGAATCCTCCAGTAAGGTACACACTGTGTGTGCACGTGGTTAGTAGGAATAATTGCATACATTTAAGTGCATGTAAGCTCATATGACATACCATGTACGTATGTCAGTACATCAGATATACAACGTGCTATATATTTGTGATTACATCCATGCCTACAGCATGTGTCCACATACCTACATTACATATATACTTGGTCGTTGTCGTTTGTGTTCAGGTTCGTATGACCATAGCAATGTGTCTTTCTACTCTGCTGGAAGGGACCAAACCGCTCCTGTCTGCAGCGGACGATAGGTACGTATTCGGCTGGGCAGACACCTGCACACACATGCACATTCAGTATGTATCAAGTGAGGATGAACAGTGTAAATTGTACAATGACTCCTCTACGTAAGACCACTTGTCATGACTAACCACTGTTGAACCATCCAACCAGCTATATGATATGGACCTACACTGCGTACACATCTGGTCAAAGGCCACCTGTCTACAGGGATCACTTTTTCTTGTCACTTTGGTGGTGTTCATGGGGTGGGACTTGTATATAAGGACCTCCCAAGGGACCTGGGAAGGTGGTCTCTATGGACAGGTGGTCTTCATACAGAGGTGCTGTAATGTGCTTGTAGGTGAGTTGATATAGTGGATGGCTTGATAAGATCATTTAGGACAGGTGGTCTTTGTGTGGAGATGCCTTCATAACAGCTTCCAATGTACATATGTAAACAGGTTTTATTGTATGTATGCTCACATCACAAATACACAGACACATATTATGTATGTACACATGTACATACCTACCTCTGTGTACAAAACACATTCATACACAAACCCATGCCGGCATTCTCTCTCTCCACGTATGTATGTAGTCTCATCTCTCCAACTTCTCTATCATCACAGACCTCTGCAGTCACACGCCTTCATCCCATACTCGCACTGGCTGGGTGGCATCCTCAGGGACATTCACAGAGTGTTGCTCTTGGCAGCGTCAACTGAGGGAAATAGTAAAACACTTGTTCAGATTTTGAAGGTACATATATACTGTATGCATATCTCCACAAACATACCTATAGTAGTACAGTGGTGGGTATGCATAAAGTGTTGCTAGTGGAACCTGTCCATAAAGATTACTCAATAGACAAAGAAAATGTGTCCTTGCCTCTGTAGATAGGCTTTGTGTATCTATAAAATTGAAGTATGCACCTTAATGTAATAGTATCCTTTACATATGTATGTATGTATGTATATGATCATAAATAGGTATGTACATACATATTATGTGCATACATACAATACACTCATATGTAACTACATACAGATATGCACATATGTACATACGTATACATGTGTGCCTACAGTAGTATGGGTGATGAGTAAGATTGGTTACTGGACAGCTGTACATTATGCTTGATCCTCAACTCATGATTGAGTGTGCAGTGAATGCTGTATGAACTGTGCATGTGGTATGTGTACTGTATGTGTGGGACACCTCAGCACTTTGTAACAGTGTCTCTAATCCTACTGGTCTACTTTTTCAGTGCATCAGTTCTGTCTTGTCGAATGTGCCATATGCTAGGCTATCAGAGCCATACCAGATCAGAATGGCTTCCTCTTTAAAACCACTGCTCACTTACAGAAGTTAGTACACCATCAACGAATGTTATGTGCACCAGTATGTACTCTTGGTATGCCAGCATACTGTATATATGCTTGTAAGCACACGCATGCATACGTATGTGTGCCGTCTGTACGTATTTAATCTCTTCCTCTGTCCTGTGTGTGAATATGTACATACAGGATACAGTATATATGTATCTACATACATACTAACTTTAACATGTTAAGTATGCACATGTATTTACTTACTGTACATACTTTCTGTATATTATGTCTTTGATCTCAGATGTGGATGTTCGTGTTGCTTGCTTCACTTGCTTCAACTCGCTGTTGTCCAACGAGTGCAGTGATGACGTGAGAGAGTGGATCTCGAGATCCGTCAGTCCCACGTTACCGGAGGTCTGCATGGAGCAACTTCCTCCCAACGTTCATCCTCAAGTGATTCAGATAGCAGCCCTACAGCTCTTATCGTCGTTGGCAAAGTGTCACGCTAGATCGTTACTGTGAGTGCATGTTAGTGGGTTCATAAGTGTGTCCTCTACTTGTAAACAAAGCTACAAGTTCATATGTACTGTACAGATGTACGTATGGACACATTCACTTTGTTAGAAAGAAGCAATTTTGTTTTTGGAATATTTGTACATATTGTCTCCAACTTTTATGATTCTTGATGATTATTAGAGCTGAGTTGAAATTGAAATTGAAAGTACTATTCATGTGTATTATACGTATTCATAAGTGTATCCTCTACTTGTGAACAAAGCTACAAGTACGTATGTACTGTAAAGATGTACGTTATGTACTGTAAAGATGTACATATGGACACACTCACTTTGTTAAAAAGAAACAAGTTTGTTTTTGGATATTTGTACATATTTTCTCACACTCTATGATTCTTGATGATTATTAGTGTTGAGTTGAAATTGATAATTTCGATATGAAGTGCTATTCATGCGTATGTATACCGTGCATGTTATTATGGTGCTGTGAATCATCTTTGTTGCTAGTTTATGAGATGTCTTCTCAATGCCCACAATGATACATCCCATAGCTATGTATGTGTGTATGTGTGTACCTGTTTGATGTAGAGCTCCATTTTCCAAACTAATGGAACAGCTGTCAATATGTGTTGATGCGCCTGAACTGTCGATCCATGCCCTACAAGTGATGGAAGAATTTTAGAAATCGAGGCAGAATAACAAGGACATAATGACTCTGGACAAGGTACATGTGTGGGTGGGTACACATGTACATACATACATGCATAGCAGTTGTTCAAATAGTAGAGGCTCTTTTCTTGATGTTTCAAATGGTGGCAAATGGTCATGGTAGTTAGTTATAAACCATTTGAAATCACAAGTAGCCATTTCATTTTTTTCCTTTTCATACACAATCTGTTCAGTGCTGTGGTTGGTGTTATACCAATGTTGTATAGTATTGAAAATGCTAAGCACCTCCAAATCTACGATTACAGGCCACATATGTAGCTGGGAGTGTTTTGTATGTATTGCTAATACCCCTCCCCTTTCTCTTTCAAGGCCTGCAGCTCCTGGTCCAGCCTCCTGCAGGGTCCGATATCCAAGCATCTGCAGGGCACACACCACCCCTCCATCAGCTCATGTTGTGACCTACTGGCTACCATTGGCTCTGATGTGATGGGAGAGCTCAAAGTATATACTCATACATACATCAATACACACACACGTGCTGCACATTCGTATGTATAATAATATAACATGTATCTCCATGTAGTAGTTGTACATACTCAATAGCTGTACGTATTATGTAAATGTGAATCTACATGTTGTATTTGAAAATATTATAATGTACATACACAGCTCTCTTGTGTACACACTACATACATGTATGTACTATTGTATGAGTGTATATACACACAGTATCCATGTACATAGGATATGTTTGTCCATTTTCTGTAGCAAAGTACTTGTGTGTTCATATTATCCATGATTTTGGGCATTGCTAAACATGAGACATCTCAAGTACAGGTACGGATGTATGTGCAGCACTGTGAATGTACTAATATGTGTGAATGTGCATACATGCGTATGTTCATCTGTGTTAACACTGTAGGTTATGCATACATATGTACATGCATTTCGTGAGTCTTGGTTTAAGGCTATCTCACATCATTTTCCTCTGCAGGCATCTGCCGTTAGAACCCTGGGTGTGTATATACAGTATCCTAATCTACAAGCAGTGAGTGTACCAGTGTGATGTGCTATCAACTTGTTGCAGTGTGCCAGTACCACTCCTATATATACTTACTCCACACAGGACCTATCCTTTCTCATGGATGCTACTCACATCATAAGTAAACAGGTGAAGTCAAAGGATCTGCCAATACGCGTGCAAGCAGCCTGGTCTCTTGGTAACCTCTGTGATGTACTACGTGGGCGGGAGGAGGTCCTCACCCCCCTGGTGTACGTCCAGCTCCTGGATGCCTGCCTGTCCACTTGCAAGGACCATGAGCGAGTGAGGGTTAACAGCATCCGAGCACTGGGACACCTCCTGTATGGACTGCAAGACAGGCATTTGAGTGAGAGACACAGTGTAATATGATACACTAACAGTGTTGCTGAATAAGTGCGTATGTATTGCACATATTCACAGAATTCCAATTGTGTATATGGTGGATGCATACGTACATATGTATGTATGTATTGCACATAGATAAACATATTTCCACACTATAGCTGCACTTAAAAAGTGCAGGTTATAGGCATGCTGTCTGTGCATTTAGAATTATTTCAATTCTCGTGTGTAACTGGAGGTACAGTATCCTTGCATGTACGTACATTTGTAATGAGCACAAATGTGCGTATGTACATGTGTTTGCTTACATCCATACCTTGCTGTAAGTATAGTTTTATATTTATTATACTACTATCCTGTGTTTAGCATGCATACGTATGTACATCCACACACATTGTACATGTACGTATTTACATACATAATATCTTCATACGTATCTCACCTGTACTTTCTGTAACTATACGTACATACGTACACACATATGTATGTACCTACTTATGTACCTATACAGGTGTTGTAAGTCCAAAGTTGCAACAATGTATGGACTTTCTCTCGAAGACTATATCAAGTGGAGCAGCTAAAGTGAGTTTGGATGAAATGTTCAATGCTATCTCATATTCCGTACATATGTACGTACTCAGGTATCAATGTTGCTTATGTACGTAAGTATTTATAAATTGTAAATATGTACATGCATACGTATGTTATGTATGTACGTACAATGTGTATGTGTGAGTAGATATGTACTGTACTTGCATACATGCATGCGTGTGTACAGCATGTAGTCTTATCTCCCACTTTTACCTACATACGTACGTATGGAAAAAGCATAACATTGTAAATACATATGTACATACGTTGTTATGTATGTACAATATGTACAGTATGTGTGAGTAGATATGTACTGTACTTGCACGCATGCATGCGTACATACAGTATGTAATCTTATCTCCCACTTTCACCTACATGTATATGTATATATATGTATATATATATGTATGGGGAAGTGTGCATTCTCCCACTGATGCAAAGAACCGGCATGTGGGACATGTCCATTTGGCTCACTAACTGTTAATAGGATTCTATTAACGCGTTAGTGCAGCCCGAGATCTTTTGTCACATGACGTTCTCGTGATTTGATCGAATGATTGCGCAAGAAAATCGATCGCACCCAATCTAAGATCGAAAGTACGAAGCAAGAATAAGATACGTTCGGCATTCCTAGCACTTTAATCCTTACCTACTTTGATTCTAATCCGTTTCTAAAGGTTTAAATCAAAGTATTGAAATTATACATGATTGCGTATTTCGATTCGAAAAGTTTTAGGGGATGGAGCGCAGCTATCGAAATGAATTTACGATTAGAAACTGAGCATTTGTGGTTACTTTATTCATCAAAAGTGCGCATTAGTGATAAAATGAAGATATAATACGATAATTCTGACATATATCGGTCCGTACCTCGATTGTCTTCGGTGCTTTGTTTTGGCTCCCGTTTATGTTCTCAGAACGATCAAAACTTCTTATCAAAGCCATTTTTAGAATAGATATTAGGCGCTCAAAAGAAACATTCGATTGGGCTGAAGAAGTATCAAAACGATCGAAGATAATCTTACACAATAACACTTGATATCGGCGAGATAATGACGTAACCAAATTGTCACATGACATTCATGTGACTTACAGCTCTCGCTGTAGATCTTCTGTATGATATTTGCCATGTTCGCCCGCCATTTCAGGAAAGCCTCCAGAAGGATCATCTATCGTTTAAAAGTAAGTTTGGATGATTGTCCAACTTTTCCATGTGGGGGAATTTGATCCAATGATCTGAAATGAAGTTATGCCAATAAATAGTCGGCATTTTCTATTCTAAATTAGTTTTTTGAGTGATTCTCCAAAACGGTTTGAGATATCAAATTCCCCCACATACAATCGTTGACAAATCTTACTAGCTACTAGAAAATGCTCTTAGATGGTCTCGGAGGCTTTTTTAAAAATGGCGGGCGACGTTTTTCCGTATTTTGGTGCGTCTTCTAAACGTTTCAATATATCGAAAAGTACATCATTAAATCTTTCGAAATAAACGTCATCTTACTAAAGACATATTTAAAAATGCTTCAAGAACTTTAGATTTCCTCTCGAACGTTATTGAGATGAAATATAAGTGAAAGAAATTACCCAAAAATCGGCGATCACCGGAAGCCATACAAGTGCAATTGGACATGTCCCACAGGCCTACTGTCATTTTGTCACAGACTGGATACATTCATAAATCACTGCACACTGGTGTACTTCCCCTACAGAAGTACTTCATACTCATTCTGAATGCTCTGACACTGCTACACACAGTACGTATTGTCCTGTACACAGATCAGATGGAACGGCTGTCATGCCACCTCCAACGCCCTGTCTTCCAAGACTGTACTGGCACAGTCTTCTGCAGATCAGCTCTTAGCTGCTCTGACCAAGACTCTGTACACCTGCAAGAACTTCAAGGTTAGCTGCTGTTGAGTGGTGTACCGTCTACTTACTTTGGTACACACACACGTACATTATATTATGTATATATTTTGTGTCCAGGGTTGACATGTACGTACGTACATATAAGATGTGTGTGCAATGTATGTAGTTTTGATCATGCACGTGCATATAAATGTATGTAAACATACTGTACTTACAGTATATATTATGTCTCATATAGTATATGACACACACACACACACACACACACATACACACACACACACACACACACACACACACACACACACACACACACACACACACACACACACACACACACACACACACACACACACACACACACACACACACAATATCCTTCTTCAATCTTGTATTTCCCTTCTAAAGGTTCGTGTCAGTGCAGTCACTGCATTGTGCTGTGTTCACACGTACCCCACACCGATGGTGGTGTGGGAAGGGCTGATACAAGCCATTGAAGCAAGCGATGAAATGAAGGACTTCTCCGAGTTCAAGCACCAGTCAACACTGCAGTCCAAGCTGTGTGACCTCTTGTGCCACCTCATGCGGACCACACCAGACAAGATGAAGGGCGAAGTGGACGTGTTGCTGACTCAGCACACTGACCACATTGTAACTTTTGTTTCCAAACTGAAGGTTAGGTGACATGCACGGGATAGTTAACTTGGACTATCTCCACTACTTGTGTATGTAATTGAGGATTGGCATGTTTGTAATGATAAATGTACTCATTATCAAACAATGTAGGATGAATGTACATAACTGCATTATTACACACATGCTACATACATGTACATGTACTACAAGTATATTATGTATGAAATGTTTGGTAAACTCTCTTGTTTTTCCCCCTCCCCCCACAAGCCACTTGAAGACAGCCCTGAAGGTATGTGTATGCAGCCTTGATGTGCTGTACGTGTACGTACATCTACATTACATCATATGTAGATATATTATGTATGCTACTGAATAGCAGGGAATTTTCCATGAAGAAATTTTATAATTCATGATCCTCTCTTGTAATACGTACCATTGGTTGTGGTGGTTTTAATTTGGTGATTTTCGAATTAATGTATTGTAGTGCCATTTGTGACTGAATTTTTATGTGTGACATTCCACAAATCAAACGAAGCGCAAATAACACAAAATGAACCCTTGTGATATTTCCCTCCACGTGGTAGTATAAGTGTCCCATATGTTGTGGCCATTGGGTATGTGTCCATATGCTTATCATACTTGGGCAGTGTACATGCTTTACATGTGCCTACCGTATGAACACATTGTGTATGTTATTGTATGTGTGTGCTGTTACAGTGTATGTTATATGCAATGTTGATCTCCCTTGTAATACAAGCCTTCAAACCTTCATTAGGTGGACTATCTCAACTGTGGTCTGCAGCTCAACAGAACAATTTCAAGTCAATTCAATCTTTGTTGTCTCAATTTATCACTGTACAAGATAATCAACAATAAATCGAAAATATCTACTGCTGCTCAAAA